>CM077644.1:203662461-203794961 GCA_039707465.1 Rhabdophis nuchalis | reverse complement strand
TCAACAAAAAGCTACTATGATGACATATTACTCACAAGGGTAAATGCACAGAACTCCCAGGGGTCAGAAAGGTTGGGTAAGAGACTGAAGACAAAGGAGGGGATGGGGGATAAGCAGTTACATTTCAGTGCACCAGGAAGTAACAAATGAATGCCAGAGGCACAGCACTAATGTGTAAAAATGATCTGAAAGGAATTGGGGCAACAAGGTGACAACATTTATAGATGACACAACATGATAGGGATCTGTCAAGAGTCAAGAACATCAGTAGTATTTAAGGGATCAAAGTGATTGGACATAGTGAAAAAGCAGACAACATTAATTGTTTTCAAGAGCAACTAGCATTTACTCTTTATATTTATCAGAACTTTCTGAGTGACCTCAGGCTATTCATAAACAAGCTTTTGTCAGCACTGTAAGTCAAGCAAGTTACTTCTGTTTGCTCAGCCATTGTAGTCAATACAACTAGAAATAAACTTAAGAGTTACAAGAGATACAGCTATTAGCTGTCATAACGTTATTACAGAAATCAATAGTAGTAACCTAGATGCTTTGTTCCTTCTTTGTGCCTCCTCTCAATAAGATGTCTTAATAGATGGAATTGCCTGAGGATTTATTAGTTCAACCTACTGGAAAGGAGATGGAAAAAAAGTACAGGAGACAAACATGCAAACAGAGTCAAAAATATTTAAAACTAATAAAGTCCAATACCTCCTCTATACATAACTACTGTAGATAATTCCAAAGTACAGATTAGAAGCAGAGTCCTGTTCTAGGAGAGGTAGCTTTAAGGTCGCTAAGAAACCCAAATTGTGATAGGATAGGAAAATTGTGCGTAGTACTTTTATATATTAAAAATGGTTTTTATGTTCCTTTCCTGGAGGTTTTACCCAGTGACCTTATTCCCCACTTTTTTGTTTTCCCCCCCAAATGCTTATTTAGGGACCTCTTTCATTTATCATGAACAATATGAGGATAACAAAAGAAACCACAGAGTATAACCACATAATAACAATTGATGAAATTGATCTTTTGTCACCATTTTTACATCTCTTGCTCTCTGGAATCTTTGTATTCTCTGCAGCTTACCTCTTGAGCTATGTTTTAATACTTCTTAAATGGGAGTGTTTATAATTGCCGAAAACAATGTCTCCAAGGGTTGAGTAAAGCAACCCTTATTATCTCCTACAATGTAAAGAAACTATGCTCTTGTCCTGTTAATTTGCTGTAAAATGACATTGCCCTTTTGTGCCACAATAGCACCCTGTTGAGTCTTATTTAATTTACCTATTAGAAACCCTACATGGTTCTGAGTAGTGCTGCTCTCTGACCAGTTATTTGTATTCTTGTATACTTGGATAGAGTTCTCATTATGAAAAACCTTGTATCTGCCCTTTCTGAGATTAGCTTTGATGCTCTCTGCTTAGCACTCTTGAATTTCCTGAAAACAATATCACATTTCACTATCTGAATGAGAATATTGTAGCAAAGGACAAGAAGAAGCTACTGAAAGATTCAACATTCAAGACAAATACAAGTTTAAAGCATAGAATGTAACCAAAACACTCAGCAGAATAATCCCCTATTTGCAAGGCACTGATATGATTTCATATTACCTTTAGCGTTGGAGTCTTGAGCATTTCTAAATATATAATTCACGGAACAATTGAGAAGTATTTTGTACTAATTATGAAAAAGTAAAATTCAAAAGTAAATGTATGCAGGGGGTCAGGGATCTGGATCTCACTATGATGGAGTGTGATTACAGCCCTTAAGATCAGGAATATTGTCCAATCAAGATTTCTTACTTTATGTATAATTTTAGTCTTATTTAAAGCAATATAATTGCATGCTTCCCATGGACATTTCCCATCAATATTAAAAGGAGGGAAGATAGGAATTATGGTTATCTTCTTCCACATTGCCTATTTGCAGAATACTGTACCTTAAAAAGGATCAGAAATGACATTGAAACAGAGTATCTGGCTGTCATATACTTTCTCACTATTCTTGTTTTGGGCTATCTCAAATACAATATGATATGATAATTCTTTGTTATCATTTTTTCTTTCTTTCCAGAAATCTGCTGGTATTTTTTTTCTAACTGACAAAAGAAAGACCCACCAGCTTACTCAGAACTGGAACTGCTGCCTTTTCTTCCTCAAATTTCTACCTTTCTCCAAAAGCTGAGCTGATCCAAACTATTTATTTGTCCTAATAACATGGGGCAAGATTTCCGTTATTTGTTACTCTCCTTTTCATAATTAGCTCGGGTCTGTATTTCATAGGAATATGCAGCAGTTTTTGAATTCTGACAATCACAGATAGACAAATAGACATCCTGTTTTGTCTTATTTCTGGCACGCTCTATGGTTATTTGCTTACTTAGGCATTCTATTTTATGGGTAAGAATTCAAGTAGAAATCTCACTTATTTGAGTGTGTGTCCGTATATGTAATGCCTGCAACTGAGAACCTAGTTTTGGAAGGATGTAGGGTTTCACATTGAATAAATTCATAATACCATTTGATCTGTTCTTAAAAATGTTGTTTATGGAGCTCCATGAATTGCATATGTAGTTCAGAAGAAACTATAATTGGCACAAACTGCAGACAGCATCATTGGAAAAATCAAGGTGGAAATACACACAAAGAGAAATGTTCTGTGTCCTGTAAGTATAAAAGATTTATTAAAAAAAATAAAATGTCCTCATTATCTATGGGAAATAAATGGGGCATGGAGCAATTCTCAAAGTGGCTTATAAATTGTGACATTGCATAATGTTTACTGAAAGAAACCAGTCAAAGTCAGAGGTAAGTGGGAAAACTGTGTTTCTAATTAATCCAGAGAGCTTGTCACAAAAAATCCATTTCCCAAATGAGAAAACAATCAGGGTAACTAGCTACAAATTGCATGTTAGCGGTTGCTTTAAAAGCCACCAGAGATAGGAGAGGACTTGCTATTTTCTGTGCTGATGAATGAATTGTAGCAACTCGAGTAATGGTGGTAGGTATTGTTAAAGATTCCTTGGGTGCATTGAATTTGCATTTCTGCTTTAATAACACATCTCTGGGTCATCTGGCCCAGAAAGCAATGTTTGTATTTTTCTTTAATAATTCCATAACAAGGTGGAGTGGAAAACTCCAGAGGATAGCTATAATAGCTTTATTCTTTTTTCATTATTAAGACCTTTTAGTATAATTGTTTTTAAAATTATAATACAAGCTTTTCTGGACTTTCGGTATGAGTATTGATTTATGCTGTCCATGAATTCATTTCTGCTCTGTTTCACACTGTGTTAATTTTCATTAAGTTCATTATGCCTGAGACCTCTTAAGGGATTTATTTAAAATTCATCTCTTGATTCAATATATCTTGTATACTTTTCTGTAGAAATGTGTCTCCTTTTTTATTTTGCAAGAATAACAAGATTGGAGTAATAGTAGTAACACTGTTCCTAAGTGTGTTGCATTAAATGCATTAGCAATATTAGTATGTTGCTGTAATTATTTTTTGATGTATATAAAACATCCAGGAATTGCTGAGGTGAAGATAAATTTAGCATCGACAGGCTAGTGAAATAAATCTTGGTAAGATAGTGCTCATATGATATGCTTCTTTAAATAATACGCAGGATTAGATGAATTTGCAAATAAGAAGTCAATACAATTTTAAAGGATTTAGTGAGTCATTTCATCAGAGACTGAAGCATGCAGATATTTAATTTAAAAAGCAGCAGTTTGCAATTGACATAAAGCTCTCCCTAAAACCATTATATATCATTGTAGCTGTAATAGTCATCATTACAGAGAGCAAATAGCTCAGTACATATCTATCATATTGGATATAGAGTACATTGTTATTGTTGGCTGTTGCTGTGATATTGATTATCAACCGGGAAACTATACATTAGATTTGTTGTCAACCTGATAACAATGCTCTATACTGTCTTTTTATTCTGATATAAAAAAATATTGGTAAAGCAGAGTTATCTCTGCAAGAAGCCCTCGGGCAATTACAAATTAACAGAACCAATATGTTTTGCAAAGTCCATCGGTGGATCATATTCAACAGCCTCTTAATGACTAAAAGCCTCTTAGTTACTAGGAGGAGAAATTGTGTATCATATCACACCATATACAGTACAGTGCCATATACAGTGCCGTATACAGGGTATGCAAAAGATGAGAGGACAATCCAGGAAACCATTCTGAAAAGCCACTACCAGACCAAGTAGGTGATGCTACAACTAAATAGCCAGTTTCAATTTTGCATAGCATCTTGTGTGTTTTTGTGAAAAGGTTACAGAAGACTGACTAACCTAGTTGCCTTGGTTCTCTCTCTTAGGGAATAATAACTTGAATGGTTGCAGTCTTTTTTTTTTTAAAGCCTGCATTGTATGCAACATTAGGTTATAAGTTGGATGTATAATGTGTTGCCCTTTTATTAAAATCAGTGACATCAATAGATTAGGCATGACAAATTAAAGTTTCGTCAATTTTAATCGATTTAGTCTTTGATTGTGGTCAAGTATGGATCCACATCATGTGTAGATAGTTTGGAAATGGAGTCACTGAATTTTATATAAATAAAAATACTTTCATTTCAGGACAAAAAAAAATGCACAGAAGTGATGTCAGCTGTATTTGACGATACCAAGATTGTGTGGATTTTTTGATTGATAGAATCATATAGTTAGAAGTTTTCACCTCTAAGAATGTATTATGTGTCATGTTGTTAGGGTATTAATTTAATAAATAATGCTGTATAAAGTGTATATACTACTATATAATCAATGTTTCTCTGCTTGTCAGAGGGGTGGGGGTGGGGAGCTTAGACTAGAGAAATAAAATCCCAAATGTGTATATCATAAAAATTAATTGCATCTGTTTCTGGTATGGAGAATGTTGTTGCCAGAAAGGTTCATTTTATCTTTCATAACAATAGAACTTTTAATAACAGTAATGCTAAAGTTAACAGAGTAGATGAGAGGATGCACTCCCTTGTCCGTTGTACAGTTTAACTTTCACAAGATATAGTGATGGCCACCAAATTAAAACATACTTAACAGAGGATTGGAAAAATTGATGAAAAATGATGATTATCAATGCAAAGGTTATATAAAAAAGCCACCACTGAAGATTAGTCTTTGAAAATCAAAAATGGGAATTCTCCCTCAGCAATATTGTTTGTCAGTGTAAGAAACAGTGCATGAGCAAACCTAACTCATCCCTTAAAAAATAAAGTGTTCCCAAAGTGTAAATTCAATAAGATTGCTATCAAGTAAATATGGGATATCAATATGTACTGCTGATGTCCCACACATATAGACATTAAAACCAAGGACACAGGGTGCATGGAGTTTTCATTCCAATCTTAGTTCAGATTCTCCTCAATTTTTGTTTGGGAAGATGTTGAAAGGTTGTTGTGGTGAACACTAGAGAGAGAGACACAATGAATTCTAGATGGATGTCAGATAGGAGCTATTGATGTGAGCTCTTAATAAAGTAATATATGTTTTCTGTTTCACTATCTTTAATACCATTTTTCTTTCCTTTAACGTAGATACATCACTGTAGGATTTTTATTGCCACTTTAGCCTTGTATATTATAAACTGCAAAATAGTCTTCTGGTGATAAACTGTTAAGTCTTCCTGGGTTGCTGATGGTGATATTGACTTTCAGAAGAATCTTGTTGCCATCGCTAAGTGCAAGCTGTCTTTTTTTTACTTGCCTCCCCAGAAAACTCAGTGGTATAGTAATGAAAACATGCAGTCTTCTTCCTGGGTTTTTGACTGATATGCCTGAAATCCGCTTGCAGTCCTTGATCACTTGAAGCAAGAATGTTATGCTCCTTGGTTCCCAAGTATAGACAATATTAGCCAGAGTGGAATACTTGCAGCACGACCTTCTTTGGATGCAGGATGGACTTTATATTGGAATTATATATTAATTTTTTGTAATCATGTGGAAGAATATATACTTCCACAGTGAGAATTATCAGCAGAGTTTATTTTGTAATTCTGAATGTAAGTGTACATAACCGGAGGCTTTAGAAATGTAGACCTTCAATCACAACTGTCAAAGTTCCTATGTGTCTTTAAAAAAACCCTAAATACATGGGAAGTAATTATACTAATTATGTGCCATCAAGTCATTGGCAACCACATACCAACCACTCAGATAGACCATCTCCTGGATGATCTATCCCAACCTGGTACATCAAGTCCTCCAACAATACACATATTGCTTTTATAAATAAATCCATTTATCTTGTGTTAGTTGTCCTCTTTTCTTTCTTCTCACATTTTCAAGCCTTATGGACCTCAAAGGAACTTGTCTTTGCATAATGTGTCCACAAATGAACATTTGAACCTGGTAATTTGTGCCTCAGCTGAGAACTCTAGATTGATTTGATCAGTGAAACAGTTGTTTTTTTGGGTGGGTGGGTGGGTGGGTGGGTGGGGTGGCTATCTATGATATTCTCAGATGTGTCTCTCAACTTTTACAACTTGCTTCTTTTAAAGTTTATTTTCCTTCTTGGTAAGAGTCAGAAAGACAGGGAAAGAAACAAAAGTCGTTAATTTGAGATTTTAAACTCATGCTTGAAGGTATACATGTTTATTTTCTAAGAATAAACTTTAACTTTGGAGAGACAGCTATGGTGTTTTATTCAAGTAACTATCTTGAGTATTTGCATCTTTGCTGAGTGCTTAGGATGGATTGCCTAACAGCCTTCCTACTAAAGTTAAAAAAGTGGTCTTAGAATTGGTGTTCTGGGAGATTATGTGCTATCACATACATTATGTGCTATGTTTGGATCTGCTTAGGATTCATCATAACTACTGTACATTGATCAGCCACATATTGTCACTAGCTTACCAAATATGAGAGATCACACTGGATTTGGATTTTTCTACTGGATAGAGGGACAGAGATCTAAATGTGAAGCATTACTACCTTCTTTTCAGATACATTCCTGTTGAGACTTAAGTTTACAATGGGACATTTAAGCTTACAATCCTCTGCAAAGATTGAGGGAATCTATTATAATAGTCTGTCTCTGTAAGATGAGTGGTTCAGAAAACTGGAGATTTTTTCCCTCCCAGTTAATATAGTTGTGAATGTCATCAATGATCTGACTTAGGGAAATAACTGAGGCCATTCACACAATACCTTCTGGACATCTTCCGGAAATCAGTCCCTTGTTACATATTTTTTTAATGGAGGGCAATATAGCAGGCAGGAAATAACTAAAAGGGACATGGAGTAAAACTAAATCTGACCAAACACTTATGCTCATTATCATGCCTACTTGAGGGGGAAAAAGTATTTTTGTTTCACTATGTACTGGGTCCAGGGTTTTCAGGATCACCCAGTAATTTTTTTAAAGCAGTTTCTGATCTGTAATCCAGTTATAGTTCCTATAGAACCCACTCTTTATGGTATTTTGACTAGAGACCTGATAGTAAAGCCAATAAATTTTAATTATTTATAAATTTTATTTATTAATTAAACTTCTACACTGTCCAGCTGGGTAGCTAATAATATCATAAAATATTTTTTTTAAAATACTAGAAAACAATTAAAATTATAAAAATTGAATAGAAAAGACTGAATAGAAAAACTAAAATCCAAGATGATGGGCAGTTTGGAGATGAAGATCTTTTCTATCTGGTTATCCACTCCCAAAGTAGCAGGTTCCTGTTGGGGCCCCAAGCTAAGTGGCAGAGCCAAATTTTTAGGTACTTCTGGAAGGCCAAGAGTGTGGGAGCAGACCTTACCTCCAACAGGAGAATATTCCACAGAATGATGTACACATCTACAGTTGTACATGTGTCCTGGGATCATGTTTCTATTTTCTAGGTTTCAGGTTAATAATGATGAAGACCAGGTTCTTAGGCAGATGACCACAGGTTGCTAGCTCTTTCCTACTTGTGGCTTATTACATCTAGTTGGAACTGTGACGTACACAGGCCTCTGCAGTGTTATGGCATTACAGTGCAAGATCTTTTTTTAAAAAAGAATGCTTATGATATTGGCAGGATGCCACGGTTCTCTTTTAACAGTCTTTCACCCTTTGTCAACTCCCTGCAAATGCTGTTAAGTAGGAGACTCTCAGACAAGCCCACTGCAAGAAGTGTAATGAAACCATTCCAATGTTTTTCTAGCTCTGCTTCAATAAGTGGTTAGTCCCGATTTATTACCTCAAAGCTGCCATAAAAGAGATACAAGGAGATACAAGTGCTATCTTCTTGATTTTTCTGCAGTTTCTCTGTAGTTTTCAATATTGTCATATCTTTTTGAAGAGATTGCCCCATCTTGGTCTATAGAGAACAATTTTACAGGTAGTTTTCAACTTACAACCGTTCATTCAGTAACAGTTTGAAATTATGGTGGTGCTAAACAAAGGAACTTGCGAGCATCCCTAAAGTTAAAGTCATTTCAGTGCCTCCATAGACATGTGGCTAAAGTTGGGTACTTGGGTACTCTCCTATACTTAAGACCACGGGGGTACTTCCACACTTTAACTCTTCCCACCTATCTCTCCCCCACCTATGCCTATTTGGTCTTCTGCACTCTGTGACCCATACTAGCCTTCACCATGGCTGAGGGTTCATGCTGCACTGTAGTTTATGGTCTTCATGGAACCCCAGAATCATGACATTCCAAGAAGCCCCTGAGACATAATATGGCAAACAACCCTTGCACTATGTTGTTTTGGAGCTGCATGCTGCTCTTTAAGACAGGGACAGGGTGATCCTAATACCAGAGGTGATGGGAATAGGCAGTTAGGGTCATTTAAAAGGAATTCTATCCATACCCTGAAATAACCAAGTCTTGTGGATGGCATGGGTCAAGCCCAGAATGATTTGGATTGTGCATTTTTGTTGGTAGAATTTATTTATTCAATTTCTATAACCACCCATCCCAGGGTGACAAAATTCAAAAAGAATTGTAATAATTACTTAATAGGGAGTTCTGGGATTGTTGTTGCTAAGTTATGGAGTCATATGTCATATTTTATTTGTCATAGCAGTGGAAATTTCAGTCCCAGCTATAGTCATAAGTTAGGACCCGCCCTGGGTCCTAACAAGGAGAAGGGCGGGGTATAAATTTAATAAATAAAATAATAAAATAAATAAAGTGATTCAGATCATATACATATGACTGTTTCAAGAGGGTCATGCTGGAGATTTCTAGTTAACTCGTGTTCACATTCTTGGGTTCCAATGTTTTCATTTCATTTTCATTTCATTTTATTACATTTATATCCCGCCCTTCTCCACAGAGGACCCAGGGCGGCGCACAGGAAATTTAAAAAACATACACAATAGAAGATAGACAAATAATTTAAAATATATGGTTTTCTATGGTTGCTCCCCAGTAAGGTATATCTTGCACTTACTGTACTGTTATTTTAGCATATATGTAGCAGAAACAGTTTTATGTTTATTTTCTAAATTCTTTTAATATTAGTAGAACTGTCAGTTTAACCTATTGCTGCTTTTTCTTTGTTACTGCTTTGGTCTAATTTTTTGCTGAATATTTTTATACCATTTAACATGTACTTTAAATATTATAAGTTATTGTTTTAATTGCTGGTTTTATTGAATTACTTAAAATAATATTTAACATATTAAATGTTAAATAGATAAAGTAATAAAGTGAGCCTTCAACAATGGGGGAACAGTTGTTTGATTCAATTTGCATTTCGATGGGAACTTCATGTAGTTATTGTACAGGTGCTATTTCATCAGAAAACGATAAAATTACAGAACTAGATGCAATATTGGGAATTATTAACATACTGATTTATTAAACGATTTAGGACTGAATTGGAGCCATTTGAAATTAAGAATAAGAAAACAACCTTTCACCAACTGGTTTAATTAGACCTAATTTATTAGTCCTAATAAATATTTTCCTATGATTAGAAGATAGCCTATCAACAGCTCAGCTTTAGTGATTTCCATTCTATTTCTGACAGTGCTGACATTTTATAGAGAAAAAGTGAATACATTGCTTTTTAAACACAATGTTTTCTTCTTCTCTTTTTCCTTTTTAGTGCCTAGACATGTTACTTGAAATCTCTTAATGGTTCTGGTTCAGATTAGTTCCCTTTATAGCTATCCCAAAAATGTTTTTTTTTTCAAGAGGCAACTGGACTTTCTGGTTTATCAAACCAGAAAAAAGCACCTTTGGAACAACCATAACCCAGATAACTGAGAATCTCCAGAGAATTTACAGCTATCTCATTTAATATTAGTAAGGCATGGAATTAATTCATCTTGAGAATGCAGATTCAGCCCAATGTTATGCATGTGTCTAATTATTACAGTGCAAACAATTCTCCTATATGTGTATCAGTAACATTTTTGTGGAAAGGACATTTTGGATCTGAAAGTCCAAAAGTTTTCAAGTATGAAGACTTGAAAAGATTTGAAAGACTTGAAAACTAGTCTTGTAGACATATATTAGAATCAAGCATTGAGGCAACTGGAAATAAGAAAAGGACAAGGTTTGCAAATTGTTATATGCAATCTTTCTGCAAAAATGATTTTGTTGGTTTTGTGAGTTAGAAAATTACTCCTCTGGGGCATGATATACCACTTCATGAAGTCCATAGGTATCCTGCCATTTAATTAAATGAGAAATAAACTTGTTCCCAAGACCAACAAAAGGGCTGCATCCCAGTGGTATTTAATAGCTCTTTATGTTTAATCAGAATCTTCTGAGTACCCAAATAATGACTTCAAAGGTTACTAAACGTGCTGAGTTTGGGTTCCGGAATTGTGATGCCAATGGTGTCCATAGTATTTTATGGACCAGAATTAATGAATTTTCAGATAGTCATCAGTTCATGCCGTTAGAGTTCATCACATCCATAATGTGCCAAACCACACTTCTATAGACAATGATCACACACTGCAACTTCATGGGGTGATTTTAGACAATAAAGCATAAACAGGTACCATTTGAACTACAGCATATGAACAGCAACTCTCTGTGTATCACTATATGAAATCCTATTTTAGAATCACTTAAAGAAGCTGTTAACTGTTTATGGGTATATACCTGCTGCTTTACAAGTATGTAACTATAGTCACATTTATGAAAGCATGGGGTTTTGGGGGTAACATCATTTTAACAAACTTCTTTGATCTTAACTTTTAAAAATTAAAACTCAGGTTGAAAGAGATTGCTTCCAAAAACAAAAAGACACCCAGGTCAAGGAAGAAAGAGTACACAGTTTTTACTCTTTACTTGGCAAGTTCTCTATCTGCCTTACCTTATAAAAAAGGTCTTCTAGAGTATTCCTTGTCCTACTGGAACTCATTTTCAGCAATTACTTTCTGCAAATGTTGAAAAGATCAGCAGCAGATATAAATGAATACTATGTTACTGCAGTAAGAGAAAAATATAGAAAGATATAACCTCCAGTCCCCATGGCACTATGGGTTCATAATTATTTGGTATCAATGCTGGATCCAGGAGAAATTTGATCGAAGTTGCTAACATTTGCTTGCATAATAAATGCATATGCTAGCACTTCCAATGCTTCCATCAGTGTGTGTGTGTATCAGTGGTGGGTTGCCAAATTTTTACTAACAGTTCATGCGTGTGATGCTTCTGTGCATATATATATATATATATATATATCTCCTGTTTCCCTGAAAATAAGACCTCCCTAGATAATAAGCCCAATTGGGCTTTTGAGCACATGTGCTAAAATAAGCCCCAGTGCCCCAAAATAATCCCTCCCTGAAAATACTGCAACGCAGCAGCAGTCATGAGGTGACCACACTCGCCTCCTCTGCACCTCAAAAATAATAAGATCTCCCCAAAAATAAGGCCAAGCGCTTATTTTGGGGGAGTGTCAAGATTAGACCTTGTCTTATTTTCAGAAGAACACAGGAGATAGATAGATAGATAGATAGATAGATAGATAGATAGATAGATAGATAGATAGATAGATAGATAGATATAATTGTTTAATACCTCTAAAACTAATATTAAAACTACCCAAAGAAATTTCAAAGAAACTTTAAACCTCTAAAAGTCTTAAGTGAATGGGGAAGGTTCCTGCTCTTGACCTGTCTCAGAATTAAAGACATTTTTTCCACAGGATGATCTTTATTATAGAAAAGCAGAATGTACTCTTGATGCTAGATATATCAATAGCAGGAGCTGCAAGGAATGTTCCACTGAAAACCTAAGTGCAAAAACCAAGTTCTGCAGGAAATACTACCATTCATTTCTTTATTTTAGCATATTTATGGTCCTTCCCAATCTGGAAGAATTCTGGATGGTATGCAAAATGAAACAAAGAGAAAAACAATAATAACTAACTCCAGAAAATAATTATAGGTAAACATAAACATAGAAAGCAAAGAGAAAGAAAAACCCTAAGGTAGGCACCTAACAGTAGGGATTGAAAATGTGTTGAAAAACAACAACACTAACCTATTCACTAACTTTAGAAAATTGGGTCAGAATAGAGTATTCCATAAAATGAGACTATTACTTTCTCCTGAGTGTCCTACAAACCTCATTTAGGGAATTTTCAGCAGGCTCAGTCATGATTACAGGACCAGTTAGGTAGATTAAATTCTGACAAGGTGTTGCTTGCTGCATATTAAAGGTAAAGATAAGGTTCCCCTTGCACATATGTGCAGTTGTTCCCGACTCTAGGGGGCAGTCCTCATCTCCATTTCAAAGCTGAAAAGCCAGCACTGCATTTTTACATGCTTTCAAACTGCTAGGTTGTGAGAAGCTGGAATAAGTAACGGGAGCTCACTCCATTACGTGACACTAGGGATTTGAACTGTCGAATTGCCAACCTTTCAGATTGACAAGCTCAGCATCTTAGCCACTGAGCCACTGCACATTGTTGCTACACAATTTAGAGTTTTAAAGCTAATGATCTATACATGGAGTTTGGCCTAAAAGTCTACTTGCAATCAATATAATGTAGCCACTTCAGTTTAGGTATGATTTTATATTGACAGGACAGTTTTCACAATAATCTTGATCCTACATTTTGTACCAACTAGGTGAATTACAACCTGAAGCAGCCTGATGTAGGATATGTTAAGGTGTCCAATTAAGTGGTTAACAAGACTGCCTCCACTGACATAACATATCAGTGGAAGGTCTTTTATGGACAGTCAATGCATTAAATTGCAGTTGCTGAATAACAAATGTTATCTTAACTTATGTACATATTAACAATAAATAGTATGAATCTACTTCCGCCTCAGAGTTCACACATACAGTCAATTTTTCATATGAAGCTTAATACACAAAGAAGAAAGTGAGAACACTTTCTTTTTGCTCATTGGCCCTTTGCTAAATAGATTTCAGTTTAAAAACTTTTAAGGTGACACTTTTCTATGCATTATATTTAATTTTACGAATCAAACATCTAATTTTATTTAAATATTTACACACCCTATGTATAATTTCAAAAATCGTTGAATAATTTATTCACTTTGATAGCATCTCAGGAATGTTTCTATTATTTGTAGTTCATGCTTCGTCTGTTGGTTTTAGCAACAACAAACTGGCTGGTACATGCCATATGAAATGGCCCACTCTTATAATTGCATTGTTCTTCTTCCAGACAGTGGCTTTAACATTTTACCCTAATATTCTGTACTACATGTTACAACACCAGTAATCTTAGTGTCAGTAAATGTCAGGCATTTTCCTCCTAAGCTTCCATTTTCCATTCTCAGTAAATATTCCCCTTCAGGGATTATCCTTTTCCATTCATTATAAATCATGAAATAAGTACCCTGTGGTGTCATGTTAACTAAATGGTTATAGATGTATCATCAAGTGATATATGATTTATGATAAGACATAGTCTTGATGGTAAATATCCTTTAAGCATGTCCTTATACTCACTGCTTTCTTATTCGCAAATCTAAGCATTCAGGGAAAAAAACATAAATCAATACTACAAACACAAAAAAGGCAGCTTGAAATATTGAATATTTATTCCATAAATAATCAAGCCAAGCTCTTGTCTTATTTTTGTCCATTATCATCAGAGACAAAGAGTTTTGATCTTACATGACCTTAAAATTTCAGTGTATCTGAGAGCTACAAAAGCTGGATGCTATGGCAAAATACAATCAAGTCCATTTTTCTAATTGATGTTCCTACTTTGGTTCTGCATTAGATATACAGTACTTGCAAATATCTATTCTCGCATGCATAGTGGATAGGAAATGAGGCTTCTCATAGAAAAGAAATAATGGAAACTGAATAATAGACTGCCTGCACTTGTTACAGATACATTAGAATTTTAATAGTTAATTCAGGACATCTTTAGACATCATTTATTTGCAGTTTTTGAAATACATTGATACAATTGTATTTTAGCTGACTAGCATGAGATCAGTGAGAGTATTAAGAGAATAACACATTTGAAGGTAATAAATTTAAATATAGGCCTATTAACTATTAATTTTGCTCTGACTAAACGGATGAGGCATCCTTTGACTCATAGTATAGTTCATATGTATGTAGTGGTTAAGTACTCTCTATATATAAAAAGTAAAATATATCAAGAACATCCTTTCTGAGGCTAGGAAATAGAGACAGAATCAATCTAAAATATAGCCTCAATGACAAATTCACTCTCCAGCCAGCTTGCAATGAATAGCACCTTGAACCTAGTAACACTGAATCTCAGCTCTGACAGTTCAGTTGGCCTAACAGTATTTATAATTCCAGCTTTAGCTATCCTACAAAATGGCTTCTTATCACTTGGTCCAAACTTATTTTAAATGGAAGTAAAAATTATTTATTATTGCATAATAGAAAGGGCAAAAGTCTTTAGCAAAATTGTTGATGTGGCACTCCAAGGAGGCCATTTCTCATTTGACTTCATGCGATAATCACTTAATGATCAAATTAGAACTTCCTCAGCCAAAGATGTGGTGAAATAACAAGGAACAGCTTTGAATCAGACTTCCACTTTAGATTTACAGACTATTTAGGTGGAGTGCATTATGGTGAAATACCCAGCAGGATATTCTTGACTGTATATAAAGAAAACAAACTAAATTTGTCCTGGTTGATTATATGGCCCAGCTTATTTAAAATGCCAAGCTTTAGTCTTTCTCCTCAATGCACACAGTTCTCTATACCAATACATTTGGAATGCATATACTATCCAAGAAAGTTGCACCATTGCTTTTTGCCATTTTGTTTATATATTATCTGAAATATTTATGAAAGTTGAGACACTAGATACTTTAAAGTAGGATTTCACAGCTGCATATTCTTAAGCTGGTGAATTCTTAACCATAAATAGAAAAGTAATGCATATTTATGTTTCTAAAAATGGCTTAGTTTGAGTTCAGTAGCTTTGCTATTTCTTATACAGCAACCAAAACTCACAGAATAAGCAATAGCCATACTTTCATTCCAGGCATGATTACTTACAACTGCTATTTTATGATGAACAAGAGAAAGGTTGGAAATGTCTTAACAATCACAAGTGTAGGACCTCCAGTGGAAGTATGGCAAGCTAAACAAATATCTAGGGGGCTGGATATGATAACAAGAGCAAAGACTGAAGAACTGGTAAACAGATTGGTTCTTTGGAATCTCTCCAGCCAAGGAGAGGTGGGGACATGGCCCACATCTGAACAGATGTTCTTCATGAGAAGGCTGGATTTATGGATTGAGTATTAGGAGATGAAGGGATCAGTCATCAAGCTCACAACTGCAGTGGAGCCTTTTAAGGACACTAAGTTCATTCACTTCACTTTTTAATCACTTTCAGAGATTGCCTAGTTGACCATCAAAACTTTTGTAGAGCTTTGGAATTACAAGTTTTGACTAGTTTACTTATTGTACTAAGCCATGGTTGATTCAATCATGGTGTTAGATTTTGTAATTTGTTGGGTGTACCATAAATCATGGATTTCAATACTCAAGGGCTGAGTTCATAAAAATCATAACATAAACAAAAGCAGGTTGTGACTTAATTGAATGTGTGAGCCTAGTTAAAGAGCATAACTATAATGTGATCCTGTCTTGTGCTGATGCTGTTGGATTCTGAACCAGATTAAGACAATTCTCTTGAGACTGGGATGCTTTATTAGAGACTTCCCAGGTATTAAATCCAGGCTAACCAGCTATTGGGGCTGCCTATAGAAAAATGCTCCTTACCACCACCACTGTGCCATTTCAATTCTCCATGCCAGAAAATCAATTGCCGATTATTTTCCTGCATAGGTCTTACTACATACATGTATTGCTTGTTTACAAAGCAAAGCATCAACATCTATATACCTTCAGGAAACAGCTTTAAAATAAACATTCCTTTCTTATATTTCCCCCAGGTTTTACTCTCTAAACTTGACTGCAGTTGTTATTAGAAGTGTCTATCAGTAGTGTATAGTTATTTGCTTCACATGCAGAGGCTCACAGGCTCAAAACCAGGCAGATATTTTAAAAATTACTATTTCCCTTTCCCTGAGCTACCTTCTCTTTTTTTTGCAAGTTCACCTGCTTTATTTTTTGCTGTCACTTAAGGTAGAAGAGCTCCAGACCAAGTCCAAAACAGGTCAGATGCATAAATATTGTAAGCGGATTAAAAAATGAAGAATTCTAAGTTTCAGCAGTATACTAGAAAACATTTAAATTAATAAATAAAGCCTAATATAAATTTCATTTGGGTGTTCAGAGTTCAGAGGGCAACTACTGTGGTTTTTTTTGTTAATATAATTATTACTCAATGCCTTTTAAGCACTAGCACTGAATATACATTAAGCAGCTAAGGAATCTCACCCTTCAGACTTCTGATCAAAACGGTGCAAATAACAAGAAAAGGGGATATGGATCTGAGAGGAAAATAAGTCAGTTCAATACAAGAGAAATAAAGATGTTGTAACTGCCAGGCTGGAAACAGCTCAACAAGAAAAGTCAAAGGTTTTTCACTTCTATGACAACTCTCTGGAGCCAAATCACTGTGGCCAACTTGCTGCAAGCCAACTTACCACAAGACAAATAATCGAATAGAATCATTAAAGAAAGGATGCCAAAGGATGGACAGAATAAAATTTGAATCTCAAAAATGTCAATATTTTTAATTATTTTAAATTGTCAAATTGAATTGTTGAACTGTCCCACAGCGAGTTGTCCTGAGGTGAGTTGGCCATGGCAAGTTGGTTGTAACAAGTTGTCTCATTCAAAGGTTTTTCAATCGTGGTGATGGAGTCTGCTGCTAACTTTAAAAGGTAAGTTGATCCTTGATAGTCAAGAGACTATTTTATGAATGATCCCATGCTCACTTCTTCATCTGCTTCATTTAGAGAAGTTGTATAATTTCTACATTCCAGGCAATTTTTGAAAAAAGATTAAACATATTATAATTATTTGATGGTATTTAACTTTATCCTTACAACTGTTTAGATATTTTACTACATACATACATACATACATACATACATACATACATACATACATACATACAATTGATAGCAAATGAGAGACATGTGAAAGACCTATCAAGACTTTGTAAATGCTATATTTTTGAAGAGTGTTTATTATGGTCTTCAGAATTTCCTGGTTTACACACACAAACACAGAGACACATGCACACACAAATGCAGTTGGTTTAAATTTTCATGAAAGGGCAAGATAGTTTAAAAAAAAACATTGTTCACTCTGTATGTCAAACCTAGTACAAGAGAGATGAGTGATATCATGAGTCAGGAGGCAAAAGAAAGGATTTGAAATAAGTATGCTTTTGAACCATCAACATCTGGCACTTAAAGATAAAACAGAAATGTTTAAAACATGTTTGAAAACTTTTTGCTCCAGGAGTTTGATTCTAATAATTATACATGAGAAACTATCAATATCAGTATGATCACAAAAAAACTCAGAAAGGAACTCTCTAGAACCTCATATTTTATCAAAATAAGATTCAGTAAGATCAAATTTAAACATGGTAACTCATGTCAAAATATTTGCAAAATATATGCAAATTTTTTTTTTTACTTTTTATACATTTTGAGAACAGAACATACATTATTCAGTTAATGAGGAGAGAAAGAGGAAAATACTGGAACGATAACAAAACCCTTTTTAGAAAACTACCTTCCTTCCTGGAAACTTCTATGAAACAAAACACATTTAAAGGAGAACTTAATATAAAACAACAATAAGAATCATAATGAGATAGTGCTAATTAATACAGAGTGGGAGATGGAGGGTTGACTTTTCATACACATTTCAAACTTTGTATCTTCGTTTTAAAAGCTTGCCCCCGGTATTAAAACAGAAGAATTTTATACATATATGCATGCGGGCATGCATGTATGCATACCTATAATAAAATTGTCAGTGTGCTAAGCCATAAATTTCCCTGCTTTACCAGTTTTCATCTTCACCATAGCTCTGTTCCCTAAATGGAAAGAAGCTTTAGTATCTTTTTAGAAATAGAAACAGAAAGAAATGCCCATTTGGAATATTTCAGTGAAACACTTTTTAAAAATCTAGTGGTGTACCACTTCATTGTCCTCCCCCTGACAACTACTGCAAGGATGTTGATTATGTGCTTTTGAAGTATGCTTGTGTGTCAGATTTTAGAAGTTGACATAATGAAATTTGTCAATTTTTATTCAACTTTATATCAAAAGACAAGACTTGACAATAGGACAATATATGGCCTAGCTTGAGGAGCCTATTCAAACATTTAATCATGTTGATGAAATTGAACATTTCAATGAAATTGAACATTTCAATGCTTGACTTTTCAATTAATGAACTTCTAAAAATAATTTAACATTACTTTAAAGGCACAACATAGGTAATATATACAAACAATATCAAATCAATCAGCTATCTTTAGCATGGTCTTTGAATATGCTTTTGCAAATTGTATAACTATATTACTATTGCAATTACATTTTATTCAAACTATATTATACATTATATAGGAAAAACCCCATCCTATTACATAATACACTGTATTCATATATATATATGGTTGGGCCACGAGGGGGGTTTACCCCTCGTGGAAATGTGCCTACCAGGTTACCGTGCCTTTCATCAGCCTAGGGCCCTAGGGAGAGGTGGGGGAGTGGCGATTATGGTTAAGGAAGGTCTGGAGCCGAAGGAGACCACGATCCCTCAGACGACTGGGTGTGAATCTCTCTGCGTGAGATGGGGCCTAGGGAGGCAGTTGGGCGTGTTAGTTGTGTACCTGGCTCCTCGCTATGCAACAACAGCCCTGCCCGAGCTCCTAGAGGTGATAGCCGAGGCGGCAGTTGAGACCCCCAGACTGGAAGTCATGGGGGACTTTAACTTGCCGTCAGCGGGCAAAGCCTCTGGAGCAGCTCGGGAGTTCATGGCCTCCATGACGGCCATGGACCTGACCCAGGTAGTTTTAGGCCCTACTCACGAGGGGGGAAACACCCTGGATCTAATCTTTGTCTCGGGACAGTGGAGTTGTGATCTGGGAATAGGGGATTTAGTCATCACTCCCTTGTCATGGACAGATCACGCTCTCCTCCGGCTGGACTTTCCAATTGCCTCACCTCACCGCGGGGAGGCGGAACCGGATATTCCTAGATGGTTCCGCCCCAGGCTCCTAATGGACCCGGAAAGGTTCCAGAGGGAGCTTGGGCCAATTCCTGTGACCCTGCCTCGCGACTTGACTGAGGACCTAGTGGCCGCATGGTTAAGTGTGGCCGCAGGGGCCTTGGACCGAATCGCGCCCTTGCGGCCTCTCTTGCAGCGACGAACCACCCAGGCTCCTTGGTTTACTGAGGAGCTGCGGGAGATGAAGCGCCACAAGAGACGCCTAGAGAGTAGGTGGAGATCCTCTCGCTCCGAAGCTGACCGAACACTAGTGAGAACCCATATTAGGGCTTACTTAGTGGCGATAAGGGTGGCCAAACATGAGTATTGTGCCACCCTTATTGCATCCGCGGATAACCGCCCTGCCGCCCTGTTTGGGGTGACCCGCTCCCTCCTTCACCAGAGGCCGCGGGAAGCTCCTTTGCAAGGGCGAGCAGAGGAATTTGGGATTTATCTGCAGGATAAAATCACTCAGATTTGGAATGAGCTACCCTCCATCGACAGTGGTCCTGTGGGATTGTCCGAGACTGGTTTTGAGGTTCCTTCTTGGGAGGAGTTTGACTTTGTTACCACCGAGGTCTCCAGTACAAGCCAGAAGGGACACAGGTCCAATAAACATGTGGTTGTACTTGTACTGGCATCCTGGGAGACAACACGAGGCTGGCTCCAGGGCATTGTCAACGCATCTTTGAGTGAGGGGTCCTTGCCTGCCGTCTTGAAAGAGGTGGTAGTGAGGCCCCTCCTCAAGAAGCCGTCCCTGGACCCAGCATTGTTGGAGAACTATCGTCCGGTCTCCAACCTTCACTTTTTAGTGAAGGTTGTTGAGAGTGTGGTGGCCCAACAGTTTCCGCGACACCTGGAGGAAGTTGATTATCTAGACCCACGCCAGTCCGGCTTCCGACCCGAGACGGCATTGGTCGCGTTGGTTGATGATCTCTGGAGGGCGTGGGATAGAGGCTGTTCCTCTATCCTAGTCCTGTTAGACCTCTCAGCAGCTTTTGATACCATCGACCATGGTATCCTATTGCACTGACTGGGGGGGTTGGGGCTGGGAGGCACCGTTTTGCGGTGATTCTCATCCTACCTCTCTTGTCGGTCGCAATATGTGTTGACGGGAGGGCAGAGGTCGACCTCGAGACCCCTCTTATGTGGGGTTCCTTAGGGGTCGGTCCTCTCACCCCTCCTGTTTAACACATATATGAAGCCACTGGGCGAGATCATCCATGGTTTTGGGGTGGAGTACCATCTGTACGCTGACGACACCCAGCTGTACATATCCACCCCAGACCACCCTAACGATGCCGCCAAAGTTCTGTCCTGGTGTTTGGAGGCCGTACGGATCTGGATGGGTGGTAACAAACTCAAGCTCAACCCTTCCAAGACTGAGTGGCTGTGGTTTCCAGCACCCCGGTTCAGCCAGATTACTCCAACTCTGGCCATTGGGGGCAAAACACCAGCCCCCGTGGAGAGGGCGCGCAATTTGGGTGTCCTCCTGGATTCCCGGCTGTCCATGGAGGACCATGTGGCGGCCGTGGCCAGGGGGGCGTTTCATCAGGTATGCCTGATGCGCCAATTGCGCCCCTTACTGGACCGGGCTGCCCTTCGCACAGTCACTCAAGCTCTCGTGATGTCCCGACTCGAATACTGTAATGCTCTCTACATGGGGCTTCCCTTGAGGTGCACTCGAAAGCTACAGTTAGTCCAGAATGCAGCCGCACGGGTGATTACGGGAGCCACTAGATGCTCGCACATAACACCGATCCTGCACGAGCTGCACTGGCTTCCTGTGGCCTTTCGGGTGCGCTTCAAGGTCTTGACAACCATCTTCAAAGCGCTCCATGGCTCGGGACCTAGTTACATGCGAGACCGTCTCCTGCCCCATACATCCCTTCGGCCGATCCGCTCCCACAGGGAGGGTCTTCTCAGGGTACCGTCGTCCGGGCAATGCTGTCTGGCGACACCCATGGGAAGATCATTCTCTGTGGCGGGCCCTGCCCTTTGGAACGACCTACCCCCTGAATTGCGTACCATCACCGACCTCCGCCTCTTCTGCCAGTGTCTAAAGACACATCTTTTTCATCAAGCTGGCCTAGCCTAACCTCCCGTAGGGACTATTTTAGAGAGTTTTAAATTGGGGATTTTAAAATTGGTTTTAGCATAGGACTAGAATAATTTAATATGTTTTTAAATTATGTATTTATTCTTTTGTATGTTTTAAAATTCCTGTGCGCCGCCCTGGGTCCTCTGTGGAGAAGGGTGAGATATAAATATGATTTAAATAAATAAATAAATAAAAATATATATGAGAGAATATTTTCACATGCTTTTGAACTGCTAGGTTGGTAGAAGGTGGGACAAGTAACGGATGCTCACTCTTTCGTTGTGCTAGGGATTCGAATTGCTGAACTGCAGACCTTCTGATTGACAAGCTCAGTGTCTTAGCCACTGAGCCACCACGTCCCTTTCAGAATGTAAGAGTAATAACTAGTAAAGAATATGGATTAATAATGAAAGCAGTAATAGTAAGTAAGCTGTGTGTCTGTGAAACCAAAAACCAAAGGGGGAAGTTGTAATTGATCTGAATGAAGGTGGTCTGAGTGGAATTACATGTTGTTTGGGATCAGTGTGGGTGTTTGGATTTAGAAGCTGAAGACTTTGCGCAGATGGAGTCTCAGGCTACACCACAGGGATAAACAAAACTGAATGAATTGGTGGAAGAGGAACTCAGGAAGATACAGGTGCAGGCTGAAACAACAGATTAGATCTTGAGTTAGGCAAAGTGCCAATGCTGGCAATATATAACACATTACAAAGAAGGACAAGCCACCCACTTGAAAGAAATAAACTTGACCCAGCAAATCAGTGAAACTGGTAAAATGACAGCTTGACTAGCTCTTTGTGACAAAGAACATTTCTTCCTGAAACCGTGCATGTGTCGTGTTGAATTGGATCCTTTCAGAGTCTTTGATTTCTCTCTCTTTTCTCCCTGCTTTTTATGACTTACAGCAGGATGCTTTAAGTCTGCAATGTGCTTTGTTACTACAGCTAAAGATTTACAGCTGCAATAAGTGCCTAGAATTCGTAGCAGATGCTGTCTATGTGTGTAGTTAGCAGCTCAGAATGAGATGTAATGGTATAAGTTTAATTATGAATGAAAGGCTAACATGTGTCTCTGTAAATATGCACTGATGTCATCTTGGTGGTGGATGTGCACGAAAATAGAAATCTATCCGTTAGTGATATTGCATAGTGATAATGGAGAAACCAGAAATGTTGGGGGAAATATTTTGGATCAATGTATTCCAGAGAAAAAATATATTCACCAAATGAATTGAAAGGACTGATGAAAATGAGACTGGAGAGAACAGAGGTAGCCATTAAGCTCATTTGGAGACCTTAGAATGAATGAAAATTATGACAAATGAATCTGCTTTAAAAAACTATGTGTTTTGAATATGTGTTTTAAGCCTATGTACATATGGCCGTGACAATGAAATTAATATACATCTAAAAGCATTATTCGCTGCTCATGATGAAAAAATGAGAAAATGAAGGATACAATGAGGAAAGGATACAGAATGAGAGAGAGTGCCAAGAAAGGATCTTAGGGGTATTACATAAAAGGAAATAAGTGAAAGAACTGAGATTTGAAGTAACACGATAGAAAAAGAAAACACAAGTGTTATATGAAAAATATTGGAATACCCCCAACAGAATGAATGAAAAGTCAACATAAGAAAAGAAGATATAGAAGCTACTTGGGACAGAGTGAAAAATAATGCTACAGGTGGCCAGAAGTGTATGAAACTCTGCTAAGAGAAGTAGGGAAAAAGAAGTTTAATTAAATGAAAAAAGCTGTGGATGAAAAAAATGTTCTGTGAAAAGAATGATTGCTGCAGAAATGAAGATAAGGAAAGTTTACTGTACAATCGTGTATGGAAAAACAGATAGTTGTAAGTAATGTGATCATGGAACAAGGAGACTAAAGGTAGAGGTAGAGAAAATGCAAAGCAGTTTTGATGAAAATAACAATTTGTGTTGGAAGTGGGTGAAGAGCTAAATGTCAATATGTTGATGATACTGATTATATATCTTGATCTTGGGTTAGGCAGGTGATGTAAGAAAGTGAAAGCAATCAGGGAGTGAATGGGTGGGACTGAATCACAGCAAGATTGAGTAGCTGTTTTACTTTACTGGATGATTGACTGGCCCGTACCCTGTCTTTGCAATAGAGCTTACATAGGGGTGCCTTTGAAGACCACTTTAAAATTTTAGTTGGTTCAGAATTAAGCAGTCCACATTCTGGTTGCTGAAAGCTAATTCATTAGCATCACTCTTATGTTTTGGACATATCATTGAGGCAATATGTTTCCCCAAGACCGTAAGAATATGGTCTTATTTGACTTGTAAAGTCCTAAATTCAAGCTTATTTTGATGTTGTCTTATTTTGATACTTTCTTTACCAAAATGTATATGCAGTACAGCAAAGCTATTTTGGGTTTCCCTCTTTGGAAAGTTAGAAGAAATTGGAAACCTAAGAACAGGATTTCTTCTCAAGTTGCTGGCCTGTTGAGGTCAAGATGTCTCCCACTGTGTTGACATTTTGGAAACTGGTGAAACTTGGATTATATAACAAGTGTTAAAGCTTAAGTGTCTAGATATCAGGTGTATAAGCTTATAAATTGGAATTTGATAAATTAGCAGGATATGGGTGCTTTTGGTAAATAAATAAAGTGGTAAGTAGCAAGAATGAATGCAAAATGCTAGGGGAAGGGTTGAGAAAATATTTTCAGAATTCTAATTGAAAGAACATGAGATTAGTATTAAAGAGTACTACACAAAGTTTGCAGACTAGACATGTTTTTTATCTTTAGCAGGTTATAGAGAAATGAATGAATGTAAGAAAAATTGATTTAAAGAAAGCATATGGAAAAATGAATAAACTAGGATTATGAAATATTTGAATAGGGAGTATTTGAATAGGGAGTTGAAAGTTGATTGCTAAGTGTGATAATAGCAGTGTAGGATGGAGATAAACTGTGTATAGCATAAATTGTATGCTTAGTGAATGATTTAACTTTGAGAAAAAGTAAGAAGGATATATAATGTGTCCTTGGTTATTTAATGTATTTGTACATAAATGAAAAAGGAATACTTGTGGTGATGCTAACGTGAATTAGTTGAGAATATAAATGTAGATGTATTTATTTAATGCAGAAGTTCTGTTGTTGACTCAAAACCTCAATGATTTATAATGAATGTTAGACAGCATGCATGATACAATAAGAAACATGGATATAAAAATTAATGTATCACCATAATTGACAGGGAATCTGGAGTGAAAATTGCAAGTTAAATATAAATAGCATAAAACTAAAGCAAGTAGTGAAATGTGTGTAACTTGATAGAAAATTTACTAAAAATGGGACAATAGATGGAGAAATGTAAATAGATGCAAATATTTCAAATGACAGTTGGATGTGACAAGAGAAATGAGAGTTGAAAAGAAAAGAAAGTTGAATGGAGTATGAATACAGTTTTTAAGAAATGTGCTTGTGTGGTAAAACAATCTTTATCAAGAAACAACGGGCCCTAGGCAGGGGTGGGGGGGTGGCGGTCATTGTCAGGGAAGGTCTTGAGCCGAGAGAGACCACTGTGCTACAGATAACCGGCTGTGAGTCCCTCTGCGTGAAGTGGGGCCCAGGGAGGCAGTTGGGCTTGCTGATTGTGTACCTGGCTCCCCGCTATTTATCAGCAGCCCTGCCTGAGCTCCTCGAGATAATCACCAAGATGGCGGTTGAGACCCCCAGACTGTTAGTCATGGGGGACTTTAACCTGCCATCGGTAGGCAAGACTTCCGAGGTTGCTCGGGAGTTCATGGCCTCCATGACGGCCATGGAACTGACCCAAGTAATTCAGGGCCCTATACACGAGGGAGGACACACACTGGATCTCATTTTTGTCTCCGGCCAGTGGATGAGTGATCTGGGAGTTGGGGATTTAGTCATCGTACCCCTGTCATGGTCAGATCACTCACTTCTCCAGCTCGACTTTCCCACTGCTACACCCCACTGTGGGGTGGCGGAACCGGAATACCCAAGATGGTTCCACCCCAGGCGCCTGATGGAACCTGAAAGGTTCCAGATGGAGCTTGGGCCACTACCTGTAGCCCTGACTCACACCCGGATGGAGGACCTAGTGGCTGCATGGAATAGTGCGGCCACTGGGGCCTTGGACCGGGTTGCGCCTTTGCGGCCTCTCTTGCGGCAGTGAACCACCCTGGCTCCCTGGTTCTCCGAGGAGCTGAGGGTGATGAAGCGCCACAAGAGATGCCTAGAGAGGAGATGGAGATCCACACACTCTGAATCTGACCGAACACAGGTAAGATCCCATTTGAGGACTTACATTGTGGCGATAAGACTGGCCAAACGTCGGTATTGTGCCACTCTTATCGCATCCGCAGATAACCGCCCTGCCGCCCTGTTTGGGGTGACCCGCTCCCTCCTTCACCAGAGGCCGCGGGAAGCCCCTTTACAGGGCAGAGCAGAGGAATTTGGAGAGTATCTGCAGGACAAAATCGCTCAGATTTGGAGCGAGTTGGTCTCCACTGAAAGTGGTTCGGAGGAGGCGTCGGAAGTGGGTCTTGAGGCACCATTCTGGGAGGAATTTGACTCTGTTACTTCCGATGATATGACAGGTTGCGTAGGAGACTGAGGGCCACCACATGTTTATTGGACCCGTGTTCCTCCTGGCTTGTACTGGCATCCTGGGAGGTTTCACGAGGCTGGCTCCAGGAAATAGTGAGGGCTTCTTTGAGTGAGGGGTTCTTGCCTACCGTCTTGAAAGAGGCGGTGGTGAGGCCTCTCCTCAAGAAGCCTTCCCTGGACCCAGCATTGTTAGTAAATTACCATCCGGTCTCCAACCTTCACTTTCTGGCGAAGGTTGTAGAGAGTGTGGTGGCACAACAGTTTCCACGTCATCTGGAGGAAATTGATTATCTGGACCCGCGCCAGTCCGACTTCCAGCCCGGCCACAGCACCGAGACGGCATTGGCCGCGTTGGTGGATGATCTCTGGAGGGTCAGAGATGGGGGTTGTTCCTCCATCCTGGTTCAATTACACCTCTCGGCGGCTTTTGATACCATCGACCATGGTATCTTATTGCATCGACTGGAGGGGTTAGGGGTGAGGGGCACTGTTTTACAGTGGTTCTCCTCCTACCGCTCTGGTCGGTCGCAATTTGTATTGGCAGGGGGGCAGAGGTCGACCTCGAGGCCTCTCATTTGTGGGGTGCCTCAGGGGTTGGTCCTCTCGCCTCTCTTGTTCAATACATATATGAAGCCGCTGGGCAAGATCATACGTGGGTTTGGGGTAGATTACCATCTGTACACGGATGACACCCAGCTGTACATCTCTACCCCAAACCACCCCAACGATGCCATCGAAGTGATGTCCCGGTGTCTGGAAGCCGTACGGATCTGGATAGGAAGGAACAGACTCAAGCTCAACCCATCCAAGACCGAGTGGCTGTGGCTACCGGCGTCCCTGTTCAACCAGTTGACGCCATCACTGGCCATAGGGGGCGAACGTCTAGCCCCCGTGGAGCGGGCACGCAACTTGCGCGTCCTCCTGGACTCTTGGCTGTCTATGTGACAGCCGTGGCCAGGGGGGCATTTTACCAGGTTCGCCTGGTGCGCCAGTTGCGTCCCCTATTGGACCGGGACGCACTTCGCACGGTCACTCATGCGCTTGTGACGTCTCGTCTGGACTACTGTAATGCTCTCTACATGGGGCTCCCCTTGAGGTGCACCCGGAGGCTACAGCTGGTCCAGAAGGCGGCCGCGCAGGCAGTTATGGGAGTCACTAGATACTCCCATGTAACAGCACTCCTGCGCAAGCTGCACTGGCTGCCTGTGGTCTTTCGGGTGCGTTTCGGGTGTGTTGATTATCATCTTTAAAGCGCTCTGTGGCACAGGACCTAGTTATTTGCGGGATCGTATCCTGCCCCATACATCCCTTCGGCCGATTTGCTCACACAGAGAGGTACTTCTCCGGGTGCTGTCCACTAGGCAGTGCCAGCGGGCGACGCCCAGGGGAAGGGCCTTCTCTGTGATGGGCCCAATCCTCTGGAACAACCTACCCCCGGATATTAGAACGACCACAGACCTCCGCGCCTTCCGCCAAAAAGTAAAAACCTATTTGTTCCATCAGGCCAGCTTGGCCTAATTCACGCTTCTCGCTCCAGTCTGTTTTCTCAAATTGTTTATTGGGTTTTAATGTGTGGTAATTTTAAGGTTTTTTAAATTTTAGTAAAGGGTAGTTTAATTCGTTTTTAATTTTGTTGTGTATTGTATGTTTTTAGATGGTTTTTAATTTTCCTGTACACCGCCCCAATTCCCTTTGGGGAGAGGGGGCGGTTTATAAATATAATAATAATAATAATAATAATAATAATAATATATTATTATTATTATTATTATTATTATTATTATTATTATTATTATTATTATTATTATTATTATTATTATTATTATTATTATTATTATTATTATTATTATAAGTTGGTTCAATACAAATGTGATTGACCAGTATGAAAGAAGTACTTTGATGTAGAGTGATTATGTATAGAGAATCAGTGAGACGCCAATTGCAAAGCAAATGCATGAAGAAAATGTGAATGTGTATCAGTACTACTAAGTTCCCCCATTGCCACTATTGACAAGGAACCAGTTTTGAATGGTAGGAATGGACAATGTTATGTTGCATTCATCCTTCACCCACCATGAAAGTGAACTGTAGGCACAGTTTCCTGTTACATTGTCTTGTTTCTGTAGCTCAAGTGTGTCTCACTGTTTTGCTGTGGAGTTTTCTTCCTATCTAGACTCTCATTTTGATGTATATGTATTGTGTTTCCCCAAAAATAAGAAATTATTTTCTTTTGATACCCCCACCCCCAAATAAGTGCTTGGCCTTATTTTTGAGGAGTTATTATTTTTGAGGTGCAGGAGGCGGTGACCTCATGGCTGCTACTGTGTTGTAATATTTTTGGGGAAGAGCTTATTTTAGCACATGTGCTCAAAAGCCTGATTGGGCGTATTATCTGGGAAGGTCTTATGTTTGGGCAAAGTGGGTATATGTCTATATCTATATCTATATCTATATCTATGCTGGCATAGCTGGCTTCGGGGATTTTCCCGTGTATAAGGCATAGAAAAGTTGTTGCAACGTTTCGACAAGATCTCACTTGTCATCATCAGGCAGGCTTGTGTCTGTGAGTGTGACTGCGGAGGCATCGCCCCTCTTTAAATCTTGGTGGGGGGGGTGGAGTGCTGACTATTGTTGTGAGTGGGTTGATTGGCTGTGCAGTTGCATCGTGACTGGTAGATTGATGCTGATTAGTCTCATTTGTATGTTTCTCCTTGTTTTGAATTTCAACGGCTTGGCTGGAGGGTGGGGCTCGTCTGCTGGTCAATGCTGGCTTCCAGATATCTGGTAGGCGGGAGGTATCATCACGTCTGTTCATGCTGCTAGATTGTTTCTCTATTTCAATGGCTGCTAGAAACAATCTAGCAGCATGAACAGACGTGATGATACCTCCCGCCTACCAGATATCTGGAAGCCAGCATTGACCAGCAGACGAGCCCCACCCTCCAGCCAAGCCGTTGAAATTCAGAACAAGGAGAAACATACAAATGAGACCAATCAGCATCAATCTACCAGTCACGATGCAACTGCACAGCCAATCAACCCACTCACAACAATAGTCAGCACTCCACCCCCCCCACCAAGATTTAAAGAGGGGCGATGCCTCCGCAGTCACACTCACAGACACAAGCCTGCCTGATGATGACAAGTGAGATCTTGTCGAAACGTTGCAACAACTTTTCTATGCCTTATACACAGGAAAATCACCGAAGCCAGCTATGCCAGCATACCTACACCCGTGAAAATCTACGAAAACAAACATCTATATCTATATCTATATCATCTATACCTATACCATCTGTATCTATACATGTATATGCATACAGACATGCATACACAGGAGCAGCATAAGTATGCACTGTAAATACAACGTGAGAAAGTCCTAGTTGTATGGAGATGGCATTAAGATCCACAGGAAGAGGACATAGTAAACATTAAAACAAAAACCGAATCTAGGAAAATCCCTGTTGAAAAAAAAGAAAACCATAATGATATTTCCTGTTGAGTTTAGGCCAAAGCACTATGCAATAAAGCCATTTTAACTTGGTTGCAAAAAGCCAGGAGACGGAGCAGCAGAAGCAGAAGGCTGGTCCCTTTGCCAAACCCCAGTTATCATAGAAAAGGCAGAGATCTCAGCAGACCCTTTGGCAATGCTCAATGCAGCTTCTGTTTAGGAAGGCATTCTCTATTGTAATCAGAGTCTGTGTCATTAGGGATTAAAGATAATGATCAGCACTTTCTATTAAACTCAGAAGTTTACTAACAACCATGTGATTTTACAGTGATAGGGTTGACCTGCCATTTCTCTACTAGCTGTGTGTTTGTATCTGATGTATTTTTCATAATTTCCAAATGTGAGTTACCCTTAACATAAAACATATCAAATAACTATAGCCATAAAAGGAAAAGATGTAGCATGGAAATTGAAAAATTGAAAAAGAAAACAGATAAGCAGAAGCAACTGAATATGAATAAAATAACAATAGTATATTTGGAAGGACTCAGTAGCAGTAATACACCATCAAAAGGCCTGAAGGACCAAGTAAGATATAGATCATCATAGAAAAAATCTATTTATGTGATCAATAAGAATTTGCACCAGTTGGATAGCACATATTAAATATTGAGAATGGTTTTTAATAATAAGAAATCAATACTAATAAGTAGTCTCAATATTAATTATTGTATGAACAGATGTTTACTGCTAAGCATTATTTATAAGTGTAAAATTAGAAAGTGACCACACACCATTTTTAGACTTTTTTTATTTTATTTTAAAAACTCATTTTAACTGAAGAGAAAAATAGCGCTTCCGGAGCTATTTAAAAAAAACCTGCATTGAATGTTTGATATGGAAGTAATAAAATGTATTGATGATATAGAAAAAGAAAATGATTGTCATAAATTTCTGAGAACATAAATCTGCATCTGTAATCTGTCCAATTAACATTAAACACAAAAATTAGATATAAAGGTTACATCTTAAATTATTGGCTCTACAACACAATATAGAACATTATTATTAATTTACAAATAACGTTGTAAAAATAGATGCTTATCAGATAGAATTGTATACTTATTTTGCAAGATTTCATTTTGTTTAGGATATTAATTTTAGTAACAAAGAAACTATTGAGTGTTCATTTATATCCATTGCATGTTCTTATCTATGACCACTGGATTAATTAACAGTGTATTTTTATTATCACTTTTATATGCTACATAAATGATTTATTGCACCTGAATTTCAAGCCAGATTAGAATTGATTTTGTTCTGTATAATAGCAAACATGTACTTAAAAAAACACCAAATTTTTTTTTTTCTTGGGACTATTTCCAAAAGCATTCAGTATTTTCTTTGGAGAAATAATATCAAAATGTGAGAATTGGAAGAAGCAGATAAGTAATTAATAAAACATACTGTCTGCAAAAATTAATGGTCAGTCGTATTGCAACACCAGAATACCATTTTTTTTGTTTAGATAGCTCTTTTACAATTATTTGAATGTGCAGTGAGCCTTTAAGGACTTGATAATAATACGTATTTGATTTCTTGCTAAAAGAGAAGGAGTCTTTTTCACCTAGACTTTTTGTATGCACTTTGTAGAAAACAAGCTTGATAATGCTATCAATGGTTACAGTTATAAGGGCACATAATACTCCAACTCCAGTTTTCTTATAGTGTTTGATAAATTTCAATGACAGCGAAAAAAGCTGCTTCTATGCAGGAAACCTGTGGGTAGAAAAAAAGTGAATTACTGTAGCTCAGAAATGGGTTGCAAATCCTGGCACTACCGGTTCATTTGTGCTCATTGCAGGCTTGCACATTCACATACCACTTCTTCACAGAAGCGTCCGGGCAATGGGCGGAGCCTCCCACCACCGCCACTACTGGTTCATCTGATCCAGGCCGAACCGTGAGCAACCCACCATTGGTGAAGCTTTCATCTTTATTCCTAGTGGATACATCTATTGTATATTTGTATTTTATTCTATGCAGTGGAATTTCAGTTTTAAATTGAATTTTTAGCCTGTTATCTATTAAATGCCAGCAAAACATGCTATTCTCCAAGTCATTTAGAGTTCTGTGACTCCTTCAAAGATTGGAATTGATAGCAAAGATGAATGAGAATCTGTAGTCTGAATGGAAATTTTCTCCATATAAAGACAACTTTATGTAAACAATTATAAACATATAAAGGAAATTTTCACTGGCAACAATTATGCTTCATGGATTTTAGCGAACTATACTTAAATCCATATTTAAAACTGGATTGTTCATAACACTCCATAAAAATATTGCATTACAGGCAGAACAATTTTCCAAGATAATCATATTTAAAGTGAACTGAAACTGTATATGTGTACCAGAGCTGCTAAAATGAGTTCTGATTATGTCAACAACAATTAAAAAAAAAACTAATGTGAAAATAGGTTCAATTGTGTTTTCCATTGCTATTAATGCAATGCTTGTAAAAGCTATGTATATTTGGTTAGAGGCTAAATTGAACATCTGGTAAATTGGAGGCTTCACACCTGTTTTTTTAATGAATAAAATATTAAATAATTGGTTTTGAATAATTTCTTTATTGTGACAAAATGATGTTTGTATAGAAATTCAATTCATAATGTAATATATACAAAAATAAACTAAGGCATTAAAAATGTTAATGCTACTTTAATATCAACTCTGCATTTATATTGAATAAAGCTAATAAAATATTTGTAAAACACATTTGTAAATGAACCAAAACCCAAAATAAAATGCAGCAAGCTGCAGCAAGCTGCAGCAAGCAGATAATCTAGTTGCTCTTGATTTTTAAATAAAACTGCAAAACAATTGACAAAATAAATGTTTTCCTGATCTGGAAATAAAGACAAGTACACATGTATCAAATGTATGTCATTTTTATAAGAAAGAGTGGGGGGACCGACATTCTGCAAAAGAAGCTCAGTATGTACAAATATGTTTTTGGGTAGGAGATGATCAGGAAATTCCAGGATCGTGGGCTGGAATAAGAAGAACGCAATGGATAGCCACTTCAGAGCGAGTTATTTACCTTTAATTTATGGACATTTATTTCCCATTATCAGTCTGGTGTTTATGAAGTATAGCTCCAATTTATTTACAGTTTAAGTATATTAACTTTCTAAATGTAAGATGGATTTTGACATATTTATACCTTGCACTGTAAGTGTAGTACAGTGGTTAAGAAGTTGGACTGAGAGGAAGAACGCTTAGGTTCAATTCAACCTTTCACTTCAGTAGTTTCAGTGGAAACTACTGAAACTTTTTAAATCAATGTTTCAGTGTAAACTACTGGGTGAATTTTGAACCAGCCATCTCTTCTCAAGGTTATTGTTTTGAGATAAATTAAGAGAGGCATCCTCCTCCCTCCCTCCTTCCCTCCCTCCCACTCTCCCTCCCTCCCTACATAAAAGCTATATTGAATACTTATGGTAAAAGTGGAGTACAATTTTGTTTTGGTCACCAATGTTAAAATCACCCGATTGAATTTTGCTATATGACCCAGTTACGATTTGGTAGCATTGTCCAGTTGCAGCTTTACAAACTTTCAGCTTCTAGTAAGATCAGGGACAGTTGCATGTGCTAGTTCTTTGCATAGCCCTTGGATTAAGGGGCTGCAAAGGACTTTGTATAGGTTTTGGAGGACTGATTCTCCTGTTAGGAAGAACTGGAGTGGGGAGAGCATTGACAGCATAGGATAGATACCTTAGGGCTGTTATAGATCCACCCAACATAATATGTTTATATTCCAAGCAAAAGTCATGATGGAAATTGATTGGCCTTAGATAAGAACTAGGGGAGATTGGTAAGGATGGGGTGTATGGAATGGGACAACCCTTAACCATTATAGTGAGATAGGTTGGTGGGAAAGGCCAGTGCTGGCAAGTTGTGTAAGGAAGGGAGTTGTATACATCCTGAGAGTGTGAGCTAAAGTATCTGGAGGACTCAGCTTCCCCATATTTTAAGGTGAATGTGTGCAAGGGAGAAATGTGGGGATCCTCTGGTTTGGAAACTGAATGTGGTGAAGTGTTTGGGAATCTTGTATGGACCAGAAAATCACAGCTGTGATACAGTAGTATGAGGGCAGGTGTGGACCACTTACTTTTGAAAAACAATAGCCCGATGTCTGGTACTGGTTCATTCTGGGCCTCAGTTCCAAACTGAGTTTTTGGTTAGCAGGCATTCAGAAGCTCTGGCTTTTGTTACTAAATGGCATATTGGCTTGTAATAAAACTTCCCTCATTTGTGATTTAATTACAGATGAGAGGGGTCATCTATCATATATTACTGAGACTTGGCTGGATCCAAAGATGGGATGTTCCCCCTTTGGAAATGTTCCCAGCTGGGTTTCAGGTATGGCATCAGCTGAATATCCAGGCTGGTCTGTGACTGTAACAACTTTCAGGGGTGCTGTTCCATAGGTTGGTGGATGTGAGACCCTCTTTTTTAAGTTGGGCTTTAAGGATCATTCAGGACTGTTGCTATTATACCAGGCTTTCTGTTTCCCTGCCTGAGCTCCTTGACTCTCTTTTGGGATTCTCAATGGATTTCCCCAGGCTTGTGGTCTTGGGGAAAATCAACCTGCCTTTCCTGAGAGAGAGTTTATGGCCTTCATGACAGCCATAGACATGTCCAAGGTCACACAGAACCTGACACAGGACAATCTGTGGCCAACTTGCTGGGGAAGCCAGCCGAGAAAATTTCAAATGATGATCTTGCAGGGCAGCTGGCAACTAATCATAAATGCATCCATTCCACGGCTTTTGTAATTGCAATCAGGCACTAAATTACAGGTTATAAGTCTAAGACTAACTATTTCAAAGTGATAGTACTTCCCCTCTCATTGTGTCTGTATATTAATATCCATTGGCCTTGTTTTGGTTGATCCAAGACCTTTTGGGGAAGGAGAACCCCAAAATTCACCTACAAGGCTGTGCAGATGAATTTTTAGAACATGTGTGAGACAAAACACTCAAATTTGTTCTCAATTAGAGGCCAGACATCATGAAGTCCAGTGGAGATCCCTGGAGCACAGCCTTGCCCTGTTATCTGGGAATTGTTTGAAACTGCTGAGCCTGAGGAAATGGACAGAATACTTATGAGTGTGAATTTAGCTAAGTCCTCCTTAGATTGATACATTTTCTGGCTAGCTAAACCTGCCTGAGAGGCTTTATGCCGGGCTGATATAAAGCATGTTTTTTAAATTTTAAACTTAAATTTTTTAATTTAAATTTTTATTATTTTAATTAGGGTTAGTTTGGGTTTTTTCCCACGTTTTGGCCAATATTTTAATCATGTTTTTTTTTAATTATGCCTTTTAAAAGCTTTTTCTAACTTTTATATATTTGTTTTTTATTTTGGCTGTACACCGCCCTGAGTCCTTCGGGAGTAGGGCGGTATAAAAAACCAATAAACCTAAACCTAAACCTACACATGACTGGGTTTTGATGGTGGTTAATGCATCCTTGAAAAGGGAAGTTGTTCTATGACAACATAAGCAAAACAAAACAAAGTCCTTAAAAGTTAGACATTTTTCTGCAAAAGTAGTGAAAAAAGCCTTACAAGGTTGGTCAGCTCCCATACTGATGCCTTGACATTAAAAATATGAGCCTTACTATCCCTTTAATAATGCCAAAAGTGCATTTGTGTGTATGAGGTGTAACATAATGTATACTGCATATACTGTAGATTGTAGCATCGTTGAAATGATTAGGCACGTTTAAAACTCTACTTTTCACATTGCCATATGTTTCTTATATGGAAAATGTTATTAGAAATAATTGTCAAGCTTAATTAGCAATGCAAGCCTCTTCCAATTGCTAAAGATACACTTTTTTTGGAACTAGAACTTGTTTAATGTACTTTATTATAAACAAGCATGCTTTTCTTTTCTTCTGACAGGCCTACCAGCCAAGAGATGCCAGCATTAAAAATGTATTGAGTTGGAGGTCTAGACAGGGTCCAAAAGATCCCAAAGAGATCTTTTCTCACATGCCTACAGAAAAAGATTAACAATTTTCAGACAATGTTGGGCTATTAAAATTGCATGCAGCTGTACAAAAAGAACTCCAGAAAGAAGGTTTCTTAAAAAGCCTCTGGATATTCTATGTTTATAAAGCAGATATATAAAACATTTCCTCTTTATATTGAAAAGACAGTACAAGACTTTATCCTTGGAAACACATTAAATAACTAGATAAATAACTAAATAAATAACCAAATATATAAAGCAATTCCTCTTACTTCAATCTTGTCCTTCTAATTTAATTTTTATTCACTACTGTCAACAACATTACAATTATTGGCTATTTATTTATTTGCCAAATTTATATGGCTGCCCATCTCACACAAAGTGTGACCCTGGGTGGCATACAATAATGCCAAGAAATTAAAACCTTATACAAAACTGATTAAAAAAATAAACATGGATAAAATGAAACCAAGAGAGGGGAAATATTAGATACAAAGCATCCAAGGTGTGGCCTCCCTAATACCAGGGGGACCTCAGGCTTCATGAAAAAAATGTGTTTTGAAAGCTTTTTAGAAGGCTATAAGGCAGGGATGTCCAAACTTGGGAACTTTAAGACTTGTGGACTTCAACTCCCAGAATTCCCCAGCCAGCATAGCTGGCTGGGGAATTCTGGGAGTTGAAGTCCACAAGTCTTAAAGTTCCCAAGTTTGGACATCCCTGCTATAAGGGTTACAACTATCCTCACTTCAGGAATGTTAATGTTCCAGAGGGTGGGACAAAAGATCCCTTCCAATGTCACATCAGATGGCAATCTTCCATAGGCAGGACGTGCAGCAGGCCTCACCTGCCTGATCTGACGAGATGAGATTGAATAAGGTCAGAAAACCACGAAACTGCATCAGCGCTACCAGTAGACTGCAGAGTGCCAGGATTACAGGTCCTGTGCCTTGAATTTTCTGGAAAGCTCCAGTATATTGCATGGTCTGCTGATACCAACATTTGATACACATTTGATCTTAAAAATTAACAGTTTTGCTTTCTGCATCTCAAAAACTGAGATGTGATATTTTTATGCGATTGGCTTTCCATCATTCCAATGGCCATGACAATAATGCCAGGGAGATTTTCATATAGGCTTCAGTATTTTTCTTAGTGGAACCAAATAGCATCTTCATGGGCACATCCATGGAAGTTACTTAATTTGCTAAACTCTTGTCATGAATTAAAAGATTGCATTTTATAAAGCCATATGTAAGAAAAGAGAGAGATCGCCAAACTATTAATTGTATATGAAAGAGAGCCAATTAATCATCCAGCTACTATTCGAAGAGATACTTATGAAAGATTTAAAGGGCAGCATTAGGGTTTATGTTACTATCTGTGGTATTAGAGGTGTTTTATATTTCCTTAACTTTGCAGAGAATTTTATTCCTCAAATAATTTTTTGTGCCAAATCATAAGAACGTCGTATCTCTCTATTTACATATGCTGTGTGGCAAAAACACAGCATATTTCATTAAAATTTCTCTACTGAAAACAAATAAACTGCAGAACAAAAGGGTACTGAAGAATCTGTCCTTTCCAATTAGAGGTGATCATGATAAATAGCAGCTGATGATAGCAATCTCTCCAATGAGAAGAGGGCAAGATTTTGATCCAAAGCATGTACTTAACACCTCTAGAAGGAGAGTGAAGAAATAGGAAGTAAACATACCTTTCAACACTTTTGCTGGTACATTGAAGCTTTGTCTACTTCAGTTACAATATTTTTTCCTGCAGAATTCTGCCACTTCAAAGCAGTGTAAGTTTCTGCTCAGCTTCTTTTCACTCTTTGCCACAATATAATCCCACTGTTCATGTTGCCACTAGTCTTTTTTCATCTTTGTCCCATAGGAAGCAAAACTTAATTTGCAAATTTTATAGTTCCATGATGACAAACTTATGGCATGCATGCCACAGGTGGCATGCGGAGCCATTTCTGAGAGCACGTGAGGCGTTGTCATGTAATGTTTTGGCATAATATAAAGGCAGACAGCAAGGAGCTTGAACCAGAGGCTTGTCTTTATTCAGTGGCAGCCATCTTATAAACTACCTTCTGCCTCAGATGACATCAATAAAAAAGTTAACTATTTCCCAACCTTCTTAAACTTACAAATACAGTCTTTAATCATAGCTCCAGCATCATAAAAAGTACAGTCAGCTCCAGCACGCATGCTGGCCAGCTGATTTTCAGCCTTGATTTTGGGCCATTTTTCACTCTCCAGAGGCTTCCCTGAAGCCTCCAAAGAGCAAAAAACCACCCAACATGCAAACCAGAAGTTTGTGAACAGACTTCCGGTTTGCACATTGGGCTGTTTTTCACCCTGTGCACACACATGCGTGTGTGTGTGTGTGGACATTGCATTATTGGTGTGGACACGTATGTGTCCTCTCTGCTCCCCACACTTTTGGCACGCTTCAACAAAAAGGTTAGCCGTTACTGTCATAGTTTATTTAACACTTATTTGTTGAATGAGGCACGCTTTTATGCCATAAATAATTATGACACACTGATTGGGCTCCCACAAAATTAACCCAGTCAAGGTATAACAGATGGAATGAACCAAACTGACTTTATAGTAACTGATCAAATTCAGTCCATATCCAGCTTGGCTCAGGAATTGCATTATAATGTTGCCCTTCAGGAACATATATGGTTCCTTTCAGAAAGTAGAATTCTCATTGTATTCTTTGATAATAGCATATCAAAGTCATCCTGAGATATGATGTTGGCCCAATCAGGTTTTAAGCTTCATTTTTTCAGCTCCAAACATCTGACCTGAATCCAATTATCTGACACTGAGATTAGTGTCACTCTAAGGAGTCAGCTATCTGAACAAATAACATTTTACAAAGAGATAAAGTTATATTCATAAGAAGAGATTATTTCCAGATCATTTGATTTATTTATTAATCAAATTTATATAGCCATCTACCTCAACAAAGGCAACTCTGGGCGCTGCAAACAGATTACTAATACTGCCTATAATAATTGCTTGGATGTGTCTCCCTGTCACCACTACTATTTGTCTATTTCAATAATTTCCCTGTCAGTGGTATTAAATAAGTCAGGCCATAGCTAATAAACATCAAAATCATCTGCCAGGCTATCCTACTTCTTTACATGGATGTTCTGAAGCTGTATGGAAAAACACAATCTGAAAAGGGATCATTGCTTAATACAGTCCAGATATACAACCAAGATATTGCAATGGAGTTTGAACTGGACACATTCACCCTCACCATTAACAGGGGGAAATGGTAAAAACTAAAGAAAGCAAGATGCCCTATGAAAATAACATCAAGAATTTGGATGAAGAAGATAACTACAAATACATGGGCATCCTTCAGGCTGACAACAACAACAAGCACACTGATGTCAAGAAGAAGTTGGTAGCGAATACATTAGAAGAGTGAAGAATATCTTAAAGCCCAAACTCAGCGGCAGAAATTCCAACAAGGTGGTGGCTGCAAATCCAGTGATTAGATACAAAACTGGGCTAATGGATTTTACTATGGTAGGACAAAGTATTACATGGCCAGTACATAAAACAAATAGTAGACAAAGCAAATAACAACATGACTGGACAATGGATAAAAATGAGAAAATTGAAAAGAGGAAGGTGCTAATTCTGGCGGCACAAGTCAAGTCTTTCAGAACAAATGCATATAAAGACAGAACTGAAAAGATACAGTAGCTACAGGTACAAATGCCACCTATGCAAAGAAACAGAAGAAACATGGACCACCAAGTTAGCTGCTGCAAAAAAGATCACACAGCTTGCAAACAATGGCATTACAAAGTAGCAACAATGATTTATTGGAATACCTGGAGGAAATACCACTTGCCTGCCAGCAAGAACTACTTGGACCACAAAACAAAGTATAGAAATAGGGTCTTTACAGTTCATACAAGCAAAATACAGTGACATAACACTCCAGACTTTAAGAATTGTTGATGGGAAAGAGTCTGGATACTAAACATTGCAATATCTGGAGATTGCAAAATAGAAGAGAAAGAACTGAAGAAAAACATAAAATGTAAGGTTCTATAAATAGCAGTAGAACAACTGTGGCAAAAGAAAGCATAGATAGTACAAATAGTATCAGGTATCTTGGGTGCAATCCTAAAACAACTGGAGCAGCACTTAGCAATAGCCCTTAGACTTATATATCTTGCTTCATAGTACTTTACAGCCCTTTCTAAGCGGTTTAAAGAGTCAGCATATTGCCCCCAACAATCTGGGTCCTCATTTTACCCACCTTGAAAGGATGGAAGGCTGAGTCAACCCTGAGCCTGGTGAGATTCGATCTGCCAAACTGTTGGCATCTGGTGATCAGCAGAAGTAGCCTGAACTACTGTACTCTAACCACTGAACCTCCATGGCTCAACATTTGAACACCATTGGTATTGATCACCATCAGTCAATTGCAAAAGGCAATTTTACTTGGAACAGCTTGCATCCTATTACATTACATTTAACACCACCAGACAACACCATCTGCCTATCCCAGGCCCTTGTGAAGGACTCAGTAGTTGGATAAAAATGCCAAATCCAGTGTAAACATGGCTGATTGTGTAATCAGCTATAATAATAGTAATAATAGACAGATATGACATTTACAAGAAAGAAGTATGGATAACTGACATTACTGTAGCTGATAATAGAAAAACCAAAAAGAAAGAAGTACTAAAATTAAAAGATAGGAATAAAAAACATAGAGACCTTCAAATAGATGAAAAAATGTAGAATAAAAAAGTTGTAGTGGTGCCAATAATAGTCGGGGCACTTAGTGCCATTCCAAAATATCTGAAAAAGTATTTGGATACAACAGGAATGGACAGAATTTAAATTCATCAATTACAAAAGCTGAATTACTTAAAACAGCACATATATTATATGCTGATATATTTATTCTAAAACTTTTAAAAGAATGCCTTAATCAAAAGTGTCAAATTGCAACTATTTTCCAGACTGTGGAAAGAAGGCGTTCCAGGTTTATTTCCTAATTATGCATTTTGTCTTGGCATTTATATAGCTGTTCAAGGCAAAAGTTTAGTAGCACAGGTATGTAGTCTGCCACTGGTTATAAACTATTCAGCCACTGTTTGGAAGCCTGACTGATGTAGTGCAAAGTATAAAATAGTTGCCAGCCTTTTTGTTAGACTAAGTGGCTACTAAGAGACAAGACTGTGCTGTCTTAACCTGATGGGAGGACCAATACCCAGCCTGGACCTTGACCTCATTGTACTACTGACTGCTTGGGAGTTGGAAGTATCAGCTACAAAGAGGTCTGTTGCAGGGCTGGGTTCTGGCAGACTGCCAGTTCGCTCATGGGCATGCTGCGCATGCTTGATGCATGCTGGTGTGCATGATGTGTGCTGTGCAAGCATGCACAGTGCAATAAAATTGTTCTGCGCATGTGAAGAGGTAAAAAGCAAGATGAAGTCATCTACGGCAGGGGTCCCCAACCTTTTTTTCACCAGGGATCGGTTTCATTTTAAAGAAAATTCTGCGGACCGGCTGAGGGGCTCAACAGTCATGTGACTGGGTGGGCGTGGCCAACTTTGAAAATGTGAAACTCACTTAATGATCTTGGTTAGCAACCAAACTTTTGGCCTCAACTGTGGTCATAAGTTCTTTCTTTCTTTCTCTCTCTCTCTTTCTTTCTCTTTCTTTGTCTCTGTCTCTCTTTTTCTCTCTCGCTATTTCTTTCTTTCTCTCTTTCCCTTTCTCTCTATTTCTTTCTCTTTCTTTTTCTCTTTCCCTCTTTCTGTATCTTTTCCTGTCTCTTTCTTTCCTTTCTGTCTCTTTCTCTCTGTCTTTCTCTCTCCCACTTTTTTCTTTCTTTCTCTCTTTCTCTGTGTCTCTCCTTCATCCGCCCATTTCTGTCACTCTGTGTGTGTGTGTCTGTCTGTCTTGCATTCATTCATTCAATCACTCCTTCTGTGTCTCTGTCTATCTTTCTCTCCCTCCCTCCCTCCCTCTGTCTCTCTATGTGTGTCTGTCGTCGTCATCGTCGTCCCGTCCCCCCGCCCCCAGCCTCCTCATCCCGCCTGCCAGGCTTGGTCGCTCGTTCGCTCGGTCAGGCTCCGTGGCTGGATAGGAGCCGGGCTGGAGAGGAGGAGGAGGGAGGGGGGCAGCCCATTGGGAAGAGCGCGCGGGAGAACGCAGGAGGATGGTGGGGGCTCTTCCTCCACCCTCGTCGACGGAGGGACTCCTTGCGCTGCCGGAGCAACCCGCCAGTTCCCACCCCAGCCCGCAGAGCCTCCGCAGTCCCTGGATGAAAACGAGTGGCCGGCATGCCAGCAGGGGAGGGAATCGGTGGCCGGTCTGGCGGCGTCCAGGAGTCCCTCCGTCGACGAGGGAGGAGGAAGAGTCACACTCCAACGGTGCGAACAGCCGCGCCTGAGTTCTCCTGCGCGCTCTGCTCAGGGGGCAGCCCCCTCCTCCCTCCCTCCTCCTCTCTAGCCTTGCGGCCCGGCTCCCATCCAGCCACGGACCGGCACCGGTCCGTGGCCCGGGGGTTGGGGACCCCTGATCTACGGCGCTGCCCAGAGAACCGGTTCAGGGGCATGGCAGGCCTGGGTCGCTGCCAGTTCCAGCAACCCAAGCCGCCAAACTACTACCGGTTCGGCCGAACTGGTCTAAATTGGTAGGAACCCACCACTGGTCTGTTTGTGTAAGAAACAGAATTTAACAGGTTATATTGACTCCACCTAATCATTAATGAATGTCCAATTCATTCCTAAATTCCCAGAGCTTCACAACATGAGCAAATTTGGATGAGGTATAGAAGTGTACCCATTTGTAGACTTTAAGGTCAGTCTTCTCTTACGATTTTAAAGCAAGATCACATAACCTATCTGCTTATAACTTGCGCTAGGTTTGCATGGATTATTTGGTATATCAGTGGGGAAAGTTTGGACTAAATAAGCTTAATTTTTATAAGGTGTGAAATATATATCCTTTGACCCTCTGCAAGGTTTAGAACTCCCCTCCTTCAAAATCAGGTTGGTTGTTTGGTTCTGAAGGCAAAAAAATAGCTACTGGTAGTATGCAACCTTTCTGTAGGTTACATTTTTAATACATTTGACTGAAAGGTAGGATATAAATTAAGATATTATAACTATACCTTCATTTCAACAGTTGTTTATTTTCATAATGGATGTATAAAGGCAATGCCTTTATCCAGAATACAGTTTCCGCCAGCATGTCCAGTTTCCTTAAAATAAAGGGATTTTTTTTTTTTGCAGTGTGAACATTCACAAGCAGATGGTCGACATAGGGAGCCATATGTTCAAAATGTTTGATTTTTCCCAATAACAGAGAGCCTGCCTGTGGATAATATGCCAGCAATATCTGTGCACTCGCTAGTGGGCTAAGGAGAGCATTGATTGTTAGCAGCTGTAGAAGCCTTTTGCTCAGCTCCCTGCTAGAATAACAAGCACAAAAGGCCTGTGGATTTTACAAGAAATGCTGGGAATAAAAAAGCTGAAGCAAAGATAGGGGTGTTTTTACAATCAAAGTCAATCTCCATGAGCACCAAGGAAAAAGTGGTCAGTTTGCCTCTTGGAACACAATGGTTATCTGTATGGTCACTTCAGGACCTCAATAAATACTAGTGGCAGTTCTTACATAAACCAGCTGGGAGACATTAGTTTCCTAATAGCAAAACAGTTCCCTGAATGATGTAAACATGTTCTCTGTCTCTGCGGCATGCCCAACTGCCTACAATTAATATAATAAATATTATGAGGCAAGGAGAGTCAGCATATTCTGTTAATTGTGTCCCTCTTCCTGCATTATTCCTGCGGGTGGCCGAGGACCACATTGCTTCCCGTTCCCTGAGGGGTCTGTATCCCCTGATCCAGAGCAAGGCAACTTGAAAGGTTCTCTTGAATTGTAGCTCCTTTTGACAATCAGAAACCTTGATCTTGTAGAACCTGCTACTTGTGCTGCTCGACCCTCTGTTTGAAAAAAACAGCAATGAAAGTAATGATGCCTTGAAGCCTGAGCTGTGCAAAACTCCTTGAATCTAAACCAGAGGTGGGTTGCTCCCGGTTTGGGTGAATCGATAGTGGGGGTGGCGGGAGGCTCTGCCCACCCACCCGGACACTTCTGGGTATATGTAGAAGTGTCACATGCGCAAGCGCTCGCATGAGCACAAGCGGACCGCTAGTAAAAATAATGGAAATCCACCACTAACCTAAATGATGTCAAGTTGAACCAACCCTTTTACTATGGAATTGTTTTAAGCTCAGTCTGGCCCCTTTTTCTTAGATTCCCTGTTTGGGAATTTGTTTTTCATTATTGATAAATATTTTTTCTAAAAAAAGAAATGAAAGGTATGTTCAGTATTTGTCTTACACTGGGCATTCAAATAATAAAGAACATACAAACACACACACACACACACACACACACACACACACACGTTTATAGCCTTCCTTTTTTCCTTCAAATCTGACTTATTTTTACTAACTGATATTGCCATGTAGAAAAATCTAATATACTATATGTTAAACAAAGAAGAATATGGTGCTGGAGCTGGAGCTGTCATTTTCATACATAGCCCAATACATTTATCAAAACTATATTTAAGACTCTTCTGTACAGTGAACTAAATATTTTCAGAAGACTTTCCTGCCCCCCAAATATTGCCTTTTAGGATAGATTAGATCTGGGCACAAAGTCTTCTATGATGATTAAAGCTTTACAGGATACATTCTCCTGGGCATTTTCCCAAATGAAATGGCCAAATGAACCAAAGGAAATGGCTGAAAAAATCCAATGAAATAGCTAAAAGACTCAATGAAGCATACAAATTCTGACTATTTAATATAATCAGGTGGGGAGTTCATATGATGTCATGTTACACTTCGCTAGGAAATGAATCAAAGTAATTGTCACAAAATGAATGGCAGAGAACTTAAGGGAGAAAGATACAATTGAGAAGATTCATCAAATGATTTAATAATGTGGCTGTCAATTGCAAATTAAAAAAGCAGAATAACTAAATAGCCTATGGGACCACCATAAAATTCAGGTAATTAGAAGTATGGATAAATGGGAGTCATGTTTACACAAGAAGCCCACAGTGAATTTGGAGACTTAGAACACCTTCCTTGTGTGGAAATTTTCATACTTTGGACCTATGATCACTCTATAGCCAGTAACTGTCACATTAGTAGAACAGTGGGATATATGCTTACATACATAGTTCTAAAGAAAAAAAATACAAGTAGAAGTGAAATAGCAATAGCACTTGGATATATATAATGCTTCATAATGCTTTACAGCACTATCAGTTTACAAATGCCAGCCTATTGCCCCCAACAATCTGGGTCTCATTTTACTGACCTCGGAAGGAGGAAAGGCTTAGTCAACCTTCAGCCAGTCAGGATCGAACTCCTGCTGTGGGTAGAGTTAGCCTGCAATACTGCATTCTACCACTGTGCAATCACAGCTCCTAAGAAGAAAGAAGTGTCATTTTTTGTTGATTTGCTCCGTCCCCCTACTGTCTCTTAGTCTCCCATCCCTAATAGTTGTTTGATGAGTGTAACTGTCATGGGGAACTTTCAAAACAATGAAAAGTATGAATGTGGCCAGAACAAAACAATTGTTGCTTCAGCAGGAGCTTTATGATAAATTATAGTCTCTGAAAATAATAATTAAATATAAACATTCAAATACATAATGCTAAATGGTTTTGTTTTTAATGTCACATGCATGAAACATCTGACTAGCAATAATTCAGACCAATAAAGTTCAATTTAAACTTTATCAGTTTAAATTCAAATGCAGTAGCTTAACTAAAAACTGAGTTGTAAATAATAGTAACAAATGATGCTAAATTTTTATGCTTGCATTTTCTTGCTTTTATAGTTGTTCAGCTATTTTTAATTTGCAGTTATTTTTATTTTAGTTTGTCAGTATTATTTTAACAGTAAGTAACTTAAAGTCTTCTTTCTTAAAGGCTCCCTATAGATCTAATAAATATATCTAGTTTGCAGATTAAGCTGAACTATTCATATATGCATATGCATATACCTATATAGATACGTACATACACACACACACACACACACACACACACACACATGTATATGTATATTGTGTACAGGTCTCTGGGTTGAGCCGAAAGGCAGAGAAGGAAGACAGTTTGTCTCCTCCCTTAAAAGGGCCGCGAACAGGAGTTGTGGAAATATTCTCTCATTAAAAGAGTCCTGTAAGGCTGATGTAATCATGGGAGGCCGGATAGCTCAAGGCATAAAAAGGCTTGCCTGATATGCTGGAGAGTGCCGGTTCAAATCCCAGTAGAAGGAGTATGGCCAGCTGAAGAGGGCTAATAAGCCCGAAATGGATCCATTCTGGTCTCTTACAATCTATTTATTCATCAGCCCTTAAAAACCTAACACATATATGTATGTTATATATATATATAACATACATGGGATGCAGTAGCTCAGTGGCTAAGACACTGAGCTTGTCGATCAGAAAAGTTGGCAGTTTGGCGGTTCGAATCTCTAGTACCGCATAACGGAAAGAGCTCCCATTACTTGTCCCAGCTTCTTCCAACTTAGCAGTTCAAAAGCATGTAAAAATGCAAGTAGAAAAATAGGGACCATCTTTGGTGGGAAGGTAATAGCATTCCATGCGCCTTTGGCATTTAGTCATGCCGGCCACATTACCATGGAGACATCTTTGGACAGTGCTGGCTCTTTGGCTTTGAAACGGAGTTGAGCACCACTCTCTAGAGTTGGGCATGACTAGCACATATGTGCCAGAGGAACCTTTACACACATTCCCCACCGTCTCTTTCTCTCTCACACACAGACACACTCTTGTAAATTTCAGTGCTGCTGAATAAAAACTGAACCTGAATATATTACTTTTCAATTCTAAATACAAAATAGTCATCCCAGCTTCTTCTATAATCTAGAAGTGTCTTTTTTCTGACACTTTTCAATAACATATGTAACTGACTTAGTATGGCTTTAAGATAGTTTTGCAGTCACATAATTTACTATACTGCCTAAAAGATGAAATCTATAATCATTGGTTAGCATTAAGACTATCCTGACTCTCCACCACCAATGAACACCCTTGATGAGCTGTTTAGATAGGAAATAGTGAAGAGAAGTAATAAAAGATAATCAGATTTTTTTTAAAAATTAGCAATTCGAACTAAATTTCCGAAATATAGCCATAAAAATTTGTATAAAATAACCTTAGTTCCAGGAAGACAAATATATTAAAAAGATATTAAAGTCACTTCAAATTAAAAAAGGTAAAGAATGACTATAAATTATTGAATGCTGAACAGCAGTTTTGCCTGCCTAAAACTAAAAAAAAATTGAACCACATATACTGGAATAGCAGACAAATTTGTTGTCTTTGACAAATTATAAAAATGTACCAATCTTACATTTACCAAATCAATAAAGAAAAGGGATTGCAATGGCACACCGTTTAGTGATTTGATTTATTTAAGTTTAGGATGTAACCCAATAACACTCCTCTGACAACCATGCACTAGATATGATTGTTTGTAAAGAAACCTTAGCACACAAGCAGCTGGCCAGTTAAGGAGCTGCATATCATTGGGGTACCTAGTTATGGGTAGGTCCTAATGTGCTTGATTAGCACTAATTAGCATTAGTGACAGAGAGCCCTTATATATGAGTGCTTGATTGTGCATTAAGTTTACATTACAAACAATTGTGCCAAACACGTTCTGATCAAGATACCAGCTAACTCCAAACAGCTGCTTCTAATTGCATATTCCAGATGTTTTAAGCATAACAAGGTGGTGACAGGAACTTTCATAGCCTAGAACTTACTTTACCCAAAGTTTATATAGTGTTGCAATGAATAATTATTATGGTACTTTAGGTCTGGGAACTTAACAACCCTACAAAGAGGATATTAGTACAATGTCATGGCCCAATGAGAATGAGCATCCTGTGAAAACAATCCACTTAACAAAGATAGGTGTGTGTGTGTGCGCGTGCACGCGCAAGTGTATGTGCATGTATGCATACACACACTGAAAGTGAGACATTAAGACACTTTTTTGCATGCTGGTTGAGATTGTAGAGTTTCTAACATTAATTTTGGAATTAATGTAGGTTAAGTTTCTTAAACATTTAAAAATTGCAAGTAAAGTATCTTCTATGGAGTCCTTAATGTGATCTGAACTTGGTTGTTTTCTTGTAGATGTTCTGTTATCCAACTAGGTAACAACTTCAGTGCAATCAAGCAGCACCAAGCTTAATGAGCACCAAGGATTCCATATTTCAATTGTTGGCTACACACACAAAGGAAGTTATGATGGTGGCTGTGAGTGTGCAAAGTTCTGCCTACCATGTTTCTCCGAAAATAAGATGGGGTCTTTGTTTCGTTTGCGAAACAAATGAGGAACAGGCACGGCTGTAACGTAACACATTTATTTAACCAGCTCAACTTCACAACAAGAACAAGAACAGAAGTGCCTGACAGCTATTTATCTGACAGCTGTCAGGCGGCAGAGCCAATCCCCAGGCTGCATTTTGCCGCGCCTGGCTCCGGGCATGTGGGAGCCAATCAGCACGCTTGGTTCCCGATCTGCCCGGCAGCAGTTGTAAGTCCGAGGACTTAAAAGTCTTATTTTCTTTTGACATCCCCAATCCCCCCCCCCCCAATAAGTGCTTGGCCTTATTTTTGGGAAGGTCTTATTATTTTTGAGGTTCAGAAGGCGGCAAGCATAGTCACCTTGTGGCTTCTACTGTGTTCCAATATTTTGGGGAAAGGCTTATTTTAGCACATGCACTCAAAAGCCCGATTGGGCTTATTATCCAGGGAAGTCTTATTTTAGGAAAACAGGGTATTTGTATGTGTATTCCCATTCATGGAGAAAACAAACACATCAGGAATTGTTCATAGCAAGGCCTGAAAAATTATGATATTTCATAACCAGGGAGTTCATTTTTGTTTCAAAATCAGGGCTGCACCTTTTTCTAGTTATCTTCTATGTCCTCTGATAGTTTATTTCTAAATTACCTCTTCATGCATACTTTGCCTTACTGTAAATAAAGAATATAGGTTGCAGCTTCAAGTTAGCATGCAGATGTTCTAAGCTTTGAGTTTGAAGCTTTGAGTTTGGAGTCTCCCCAAACACCTTTAAAATGGTTTCCCAATTGTAATAACAATGTTAGAAAAGCCCTATATTTTTTTTAATACATGAGATGTAATAATATTACTTAATTTAATGAAATGGTCTTGGTGTCATCAAATTTTTGGACTAGTCCCCAAAATGCTAATCCTAGTCTTAGAGTCCTTGGCGTGACAAGGATTGTTTACTCTTGAAAACAGATTTCTCTCACTAGCAATTGTACAGAAATTTTCAGTAATTGGTGTTCAGTAATCTGCTTGCCCTTTACTGAGCTTTCAGTCATCACATGCGACGCCCAGGGGAAGGGCTCTCAGCCCTGTCAGCGGGCGACGCCCAGGGGAAGGGCTCTCAGCCCTGTCAGCGGGCGACGCCCAGGGGAAGGGCTCTCAGCCCTGTCAGCGGGCGACGCCCAGGGGAAGGGCTCTCAGCCCTGTCAGCGGGCGACGCCCAGGGGAAGGGCTCTCAGCCCTGTCAGCGGGCGACGCCCAGGGGAAGGGCTCTCAGCCCTCTCAGCGGGCGACGCCCAGGGGAAGGGCTCTCTCTGTGGCAGGCCCGGCCCTCTGGAACGACCTTCCCCCCGATATTAGAACGACTACGGACCTCCGCTCCTTCCGCTTGAAATTGAAGACTCATCTTTTCCGCCTGGCCGGCCTAGGGTAGTCTCTCTCTCTATGGGTTTTTAAATGTATGGGAATTTTTAGTTAATGGGATTTTAGCACAGGAATTAATTTAATCTGTTTTAATTTTGTTATGTATGTTGTATATTTATTGTTTTTATTTCTCCTGTGCACCGCCCCGAGTCCCTGTGGGGAGAGGGAGCGGTCAATAAATTTGGCTATTATTATTATTATATATTTAATGGCTGTGTTGTCTTTTTATAGATACGTTCGTAAGTCATACTGATTAGTGGAAGCATTGAGATGGGCAGCAAACAAACGAACAAACAACAAATAACTTTTATAAGTTATTATAAGACCTGTGCTTTATCTAAGACTTATTTTCTGTGTTAGACACAAACTTGATTGGTCAATATGATTCTCTGTTTAGAAATGTGTTCATTTCTAAATCTAAACAGTGTAAGTTGGACAACCATAACCCCATAGGTGTATTTTTTATCAGCATTATTTTGATCTTATTTTTCCAGAACAATAAATTCATTAACTTGCTGCTACTGAATATTAACATAAAAAGTAAAAGTAAAATAAAGTTGCTTTTGAGTGAGGATCAAGTCTTGGCGAGTTCATGGAATTTTCTTAACAATAGTATGAAAATATATCTCCTTTGTTTTCTTCCAAAATGTTATTGGTTTTGGGGTTTTTTTAAATCTATCTAGCCTACTGCCTATATTATATTGCGTATTGAAACATGTTAGGAATAACTTCTGGCAGTGAAATGCAATTTCTCCCTGCCAATTTTCAGTTGGGTGCAGAAAGGTAGCAAAAACGAATAAAAGCAGAACCTGACAACTTTCCATAAGAACACACACATTGATATGTTCTGCATTACTACACCTACCACTGTTCTTGAATATGTACCCAAGCATCGCATGGTGTTAACTGAAAATAGTTGCAAAAATGTCAGGTCATAGCCACCCCAGGACACTGTGGCATAAAGATACTGTACAAGGTCCTGTGGGGCTTGTCCTTGTCACCCATTCCTTCCCTCTACCATTCACACATGTGAGGTAAGGTAACCATATTTGGGCAGCAAAAAGCCAGATAACCTTAAATGACAACTAAGATTTTGAGCTTTTTATTTATTTTTGGTACCATGTCTAGTACTGGTTTGGATTTTTCCAGCATAGAAGAAATCTCCCAAGTATTGAACCCAAATATGACTGATAAAGAAAAAACAATACTGAAGGAAAGCACGATTAAGTAAAATAAGAGATATGGCTACTACTACTATCCCCTCCCTTGTCTCTATATCCCTGTGTTCTGACCCAGGCTTCCCTAGAAAACAAGAAGCAAAGTCTTGGTCCTGACAAAACCTCTTTTATTTACACGACTGTGAATTTCTTTCATTCATAGTCAGCAAGGCTTTAGCAGGAATATTTATCCACACACACCTTATCTCATTTTAGAGCACTGCCAGATAACTAGTTTCCAAACACAGGACAAAGCAAAACTTGGCACAGAGTCTCTTATAATCACAAACAAAATTTTTCAGACCGAAGGAATGAATTGTTTCCTGCAAAAGCCCACTCCCCATTCATTCCTCTTTTGTTTCCTCTGGGAAGTGCCAATCACCTCCAAAGTATGGCTTTACTCTTAAGACGACCCCGCTTTCTTAGTTGTTCTTGTCTTCTGGCAGCTCTGTGCATGTACACACTAGGAACAGGCTCCAACTGTTCTTCTGTCTCACTGCTGTCTAACTTCCTCTCAGCCTCCAATGCAGAGCCCTCATCTGAGCTTCCCTCAGGCCCCAGAACTGGCCCATGTTCTTCCCCAACCTCCTTACTGTCCTACTCTGCTGTCAGCTACGCTGGCTGCCAGTGGGCCACAATAGTGGGGCGTGCAGAAAATAGATGATTTTCCCCTTCTCCTTCACATCAAATATTACATGTCGTGTGTTGATCGGTGAATGTGTGCTTGTGAGTATCCAGTTTCCCAGTTTCTGTTTTTCAGAACAACCTCTAAAGAAGCCATAAATGCATTTGGGAATTACTCAATTTAAGCACCAATTGGGATGATGCATGGCCAGTATAGCAAGTTAGAGATAATTTGAAAATTTATGGGTCATAAATGGGAGTGTTCATGCTATCATAGCACTTGGGACATGGCTCTGTATGATGATGTCACTGTAGGTAAAAGAGTTAATTTTAAATAGATGTCTTGCCTGATTATTCAAGGGGTCCTGAATAAAATCCCATCAAATGTTTATGAAACATCAAAAGTTCTTTTTGTAGATGTCAATATGATTGCAACAGTTATCATAGTTTTAATAAATGTTCTTGTTTTTGAAGTATTAGATAGCCTGCTTAACTGGACTATCAATAACTGGTCTATTTTGAAAGACTCCTGAGCTTGTTTGAATAGTATATTGTATGAAATATAACTGAGAACTAGATGATAAACATTCTAAATCTGTACTTTTACATGAAAATGTGGTGCTCATTCAGCTGGTACTCTAAAAAAATTTAGAGTTGACATTGAGAAATGTATGAAATTGCCATTAATAAAGAAGGTAAGATAAGCTATTAAACAGGACTTTGACAGTGATTACACAATCCAAGATAAATAGAAATGTGGAAAAAAAATCCACTCAAAATGTCCTTGCCTTGATTTTGTTTAGTATAAGATTGAACAGAAAAAATTAAGACAGATTTTCAAGATTCTGTTATTATGCTCTACAATTGGGGTGGATACTATAGCCTTTTTACGATTTGTGGACTTCAATTCCCAGAATTCCTGAGCCAGCCAGGCAAATGCAACTCCCAGGAATTCTGTGAATTGAACTGCACAAATCATAAAGGGACCATAGCAGAACCACCTCTGCTTTACAACAACCTAGTAGTACTCCTGGACACCCTGAAGTATTTTTTTCTTGATATGGCCTAACTTGAAGGTATGATTCAGGGGTATGTTAAATGGTGGGCAACCCCCTTTTTAAAATCACAATCATCATCTTTTTGGGGTAATGCCTCTGCAGACGTTTCTATATTTTTATCTACAACTGGAGAACTGGAAAATCAATTGGACTTCAAAGAATCTTTCTAAAGCAGTATATTTAACTAGTCCATTCCATCCTGCTGTATATAAATCTGTGATTGGTAAGAATTTTGTTGCTAAAGCTGTGTTTTTCTGTTAAATGAAATGGCATATAAAACATTGTATTTGATTATCTTGAAGCTAGTGAAAAACCTTGCCTTTAAAAAAAAATTAAGAGCATATGTTTCAGAATTCAGTCCTAATTTGCAATGAATTGCTTCGGTAAAGCCACTTATATCAGTATTGTTAATCTTAATGGGTTGAAGTGACCCATGTTCTAATAATCCAGACCATCAGTTGAGCATATTTCTCTCCTTTTTTAAATTAAAACTATTTGACCACAAGAGGGAGTTCCTTGCCAACTCTTTACCTGTCATGAAAGAGATGTGCAGTCCACAACACTAGCTTTAAAATGACTGAAATATAGCTAAAATAGCTCCACTTTCCTACAATTTCCAAACAGAGGAATGAAGTTCATTGAAGATATGCTTAAATTGACATAACTAAGAACATTTACTTGGGTTGTTTTACCTTGTAGAAGCAAGAGGTTCAAAAATCAAAGATGTTTTTTTCCTTTCAAAAGTATAAAAGAAAAGATTTGCAACAAAGTGTTGCAGTGTAAAGTACAACTGTTCAGGCACTTCATTTCACTTTCTCATCCCCAGTTTTTCATGCTTTTGAGGCAATATTTCGGTGGAATTGAGCACACAAGAGGCTCTGTCTGTCTGGAGGAGAATAATTAGGTCAGTATCAACAACCTTCCATGGATTTCCATTCTTTTCAATGGCAAGTTGTTCTTATATGCCAGATACCACACCTGCATCTTTTTGCTGGTTGCTATGAACTGAATATTCACTACTCAAGAAATATGTTATAATTCTTTGGACTATAATTCTGCAAAGGTATCTTGAAAACCAACCTTATCTTGTTGCCAAGCCTCTCTGTTGTATTTGAATTTGAAAGTTAACTTAGATTCAGTAATTTGAAAGCTGAGTGACAACTTTCTAAGCATTCATATCTTATGTTTATGGAAAAACACTGGTTTTTCTTGTGATGTTTATATTCCCATATCTATAATTTCATTTTTAAACAAAGTCCTTGCAAAAGCACTTCACTTGTTTTTTAGGAGAATCTCCTAGGAAATAGTTTAATTGTTGTTGTTGTCCTACTTAATCTTCTGAAGTTGTTCTGTTTTGGCTTATCCCACTAACTGATATTAGGGCTACACTACTTTTATCTATTTGACCTAGGTTTTTACCTTGGTGTAGGCTAGTGTACTTTTTTTTTTTAGCTTTATTGATTTTACTTGTAGGGTTGAGGTTTTTTTGTTTTTGTCCTAGGCCACATCATAGAATGGCAACAGTCACCTTGAATTACGGTCAACAATCTAAACTATGATACTTGATATATTGCTGTTTAGGTACAGAGGTGTTTTGTTTTTCATACCCTCTCTTTTGCTGACGCTGTGCCAAATCTCTCATGGAATATATTGCTAGCTGCCACTATAAATCCCTTAAGCATAAATAATAAGGTGTCCCTCTTGGGTTTTCTGAGTTATGTCCTGGCATATTCTGATGCTATACTTGCCCGTAGTGCTAGTAAAGAATTTTGTTTCTAGTAAGGAACATTATGTTTAGTACATTTTAGTACAAATACTCCTGGAAACCCAGTTTCATGTAGCAGTTAAGGCATCAAGTTAGACACCAGAAGACTGAGATTTCTAGTTCTACCTTAGACTAAAAGCCATTTATTTGATCTTGAGCCAGACACTTTCACTCAACCTAGGAAACAGGCAATGGTAAACTACTTCTGAAATCTTGCAAAAAAAACCCAAACCTGCAGGAGCTTGTCCAAGGAGTCACCAGGAGTCAACAGTGATTTGAAGGAACAGATATTTCATTTAATATCTTCTTCATTTGGCAATATTTGCAGTTTTGGTAGTGACGAAAAACTTTATTTTCATCAATACCAAATATGAGCCAGCTGTGCACTGCAGCTGCCAAAAAGGCCTATGCAGTCCTAGGCTGCATTAACAGAGGTATACAATCAAGATCACATGTTAATACCACTTTATTAACCTTGGTAAGATCACACTTGGAATATTGTACCCAGTTTTGGTTGCCACAATATAAAAAAGATGTGGAGACTCTAGAAAGTATGCAGAGAAAAGCAACAAAGATGCTTAGGGGACTGGAGGCTAAAGCATATGAAGAATAATTGCAAGAATTGGGTATGTCTAGTTTAATTAGAAGAAGGACTAGGGGTGATATGATAGCGGTGTTCTAATATTTAAGAGGCTGCTACAAAGAAGAGGGGGTCAACCTATTTTCCAAAGCACCTGAAGGCAGGACAAGAAGCAATGGGTGAAACTAATCAAAGACAGAACCAACCTAGAACTAAGGAGAAATGTTGTCACAGTTAGAACAGTTAATTAGTGGAACAACTTGCCTCCAGAAGTTGTGGATGCTCCAGCACTGGAAGTTTTTAAGAGAGTTTGGATAACATTTGTCTGAAATGGTATGCAATTTCCTGCTTGACCAAAGGGTTGTATTAGAAGACCTCCAAGGTACTTTCCCACTGTTATTCTATCATTCTATGTGAAAATTGTAAAGCAAATATGGGGAGCAAGGGAAAAATGCTATTATCCCATATATTGTATAGCAATATATCTATCTTTAACTGTATCTCTGCCCTCTTTTTCTGATATAGATGTACTGGGGTGAACCAGTTTGATGCATATCAGCTGTGGATGAACTTAAACGAGAAAGCTACACACAATATTCACTTGTCTCTCTTTTTTAATTTCAATTGTCCCATTCTCATATTGTCTACACTGAACAATAGATCTCCTCACCATCTTGAATTTCACAACTGCCAATCTCTATTATTCATCTTTATAATTCTTAGTCTTAGGACTAAACTGCTTGAAATTTTCCATACAAGTTCTAATTTTTTTAAAAAAATCTTGGATTCAGACACCAGCTAGAGCAGCAGTAACTAGGCTCATAACCTACCAGCAAAATATATGTAGCACATTTAATTGACTCAAAAAATAGATGTGTCAGAAATACAGAGGTATGGTGTTCTTCTGGGGAAGGATGGAGATAAAGTTCTAAATTTAGTGAACTATTTGGGATCACAATAAGATGAAAGCAATTTTTAAAATCTGACTACCGAATCATCTCATATTGAAATTATTGCCATCTACTCCTAACAACTTGAGCACAATGCCTTTTCTATAAGGAGACAACAAACAAGTCTCCCGTTTCTAATCTAATTCAGGCACTGGATGAACCATTGCTTTCTGGCAATTCTTTCAGGAAAGTTCAGTTGATTCATTCTCAAAGCCATCTAAATATTCTTTCCACAAAATAGTAGGTATTTTCTAGTTAACAATAAAAGCATCCATTTGTACTCAGGATAGCTTCTTGGAACCAACAGTAAATCTTTTATTTTATTGTTAAATGTGTCACTTGATTGCTCCATTCTTTTGCAATTTTTTTAAAATATGAAATTTCCTCTCTATATTGCCAGCAAGACATTTACATTACTCTGAACAGATGTGACATATTAAAATTGTATTGTAATGTGACTTTAAAGCATTGCATTACCATGGTGATTTTATCTCAAGTGTTATTCGTCTAATAATTGGACAGATTTGTTACTTGGTGACAATTTTAAGCTAATGCTTTAAAAAAAATAATCTTAATATCCCTTATGCTGTGATCCAGAAAACAATTCCTTGGAAGTAACTTTCAATTGAAATTTACAAGATCTATCTGGAAGGAATTGTATTATTAGAATTATATTCTATTCCCTTTGTTTCAAGGTAGATTTACATTGATTCTTACATGAATATTTTCTACCTTGCTGTTCTTCTAACCCTTCTACCTGCACAATGTGCAAGTGGAGAAATAAATTCAAATTCTAGGAAAGAGACTTCCCCAGACTGCTTTAAACTATTGCTGACATGTTATATCAGGCTAAGTCAATTGTTTTGTGCTAATTTAACAGAGCAGGCAGAAGAATTACTGTGTTTTGTTGGTTTTAAAGATGAAGCAATACATATTTCTTTCCAATTGTTCACATCAAAATTCTTTGAAAATACAACTGCTTTACAGCTGCATATATACATACTGTTCAAGAAGAGAATAATCAGCAGATAGTTAATTTGTCTTTTTAGGCTTACACTATGCTTATTCAATTTAATTAGGTTCATGCATTATATTCTTATTTGAGCTTGTTAATTAACCTTAAACTGTCTGGATATATACATTTATTTTATAATAAATGAAATAATATAAATCATGCTTCCTCTGGGATTTTACTCTGCAGTTTCTCTCATTCACAGAATATTATATGGGTCCCAATATTATTACCTTCCATTTTAATCCTCACTTAATTTTCTACTATTTTTTCCAAGTTGTAACTAACTGCAGAGAATCTATTAATGAGGGAAAGGCATTACAGAATATCTTTTGGTTAGTAGAAGGGAAGTCTTTTTTAAAGATATTCCAACAAATGGATACACACAGAATTTTATCAAAAATGTCTGACTACTCAACCCATAACACCACGGCCAACATAAGCTATGAAAAGGATAAGACTATCAAATATCAAAACTAGAATAGAATAGAAAAACAGAGTTGGAAAGGACCTTGGAGGTCTTCTAGACAAAACCCCTGCTTAGGCAGGAAACCCTATACCACTTAGTTATTCAACATCTTCTGAAAAACTTCCAGGGTTGGGGCATTCACAACTTCTGGAGGAAAGTTGTTCCACTGGTTAATTGTTCTGTCAGGAAATTTCTCCTTAGTTCTAAGTTGCTTCTCTCCTTAATTTCCACCCTTTGCTTCTTGTATTACCCTAAAGTGCTTTGAAGAATAGCTTGATTGTCTCAAAAACAACCTCGGACTATTGCAAGCATACTGCATTACTGTAGCACGCAATTCAATTAACCCCCCCCCTCACCAAACATCTTAAGTACATCAAAAGACACAGTAACACAAGAAGGAAAAACAGGAGTCATCTACAATATGCACACCCTATGTAAGACAGGTAGGAAAATGGCTAGTGGAGTATATCCCCTTTATAGCAACTAGAAATGAAGATATGATGAAAGTCCTTTAATCTTACAACATTTGGGAGGACTCAACCATAGTTTCAACTGGGAAACTGAGAATCCTTTTTCTTTCTTTCTGTTCAATCATATTCAATTCTCGGACACTGCTTGGACAAATCCCTGCAATCCAGGTTTAACATTCTAGACCTAACTAAATCCAAAACTGCTAGTAATTCTTAGAAGCTTGGTATCCAGACAAATCAATAGAGGTAGACCACATTTACACCATTCAGAAGAGACAATAGAAAAGCTAAGAAGCAAAAGGTCCAAAACACTGCCTTTAGAGTAGTCTACACACAGAGAATTAGATATTAACAACAGACAAACAATCTTATTAAAGTTTACAAATACAGATACGTGGAAAAAGATTGAAAACAGGGAGGAAACAGAAAGAAAAATATATAGCAAATAAATCACTTCCCATATCGCTCATTCCTCATTTGATGTCACAGCACTCTTTATATGCATAAATACAGAATTAGCAAAAGAATCCATGACAGCACTACACTGCAGCACACCTGACCTAACCAAATACACCAAGATTGAAATATCCAGAATCAGGGCCCTCATCAATCTTTGTCTGGCCACATTCATTCAATTTCATGGAGAAATATACCAACAAATCAAAGGAATACCCATGAGATCACCACTTTTAGGACTCATAGCAGAAACAATAATACAACACCTAGAAACTATAACATTCTCATACATACAGCCCAAAGTATGGATCTGATATATAGATGACACTTTCATCATAGTAAAAATAAATGGCTAGAGAAAACACATGAAACTATCAGCAAGATCTTCAAAGGATTAAGATTCAGAAAGGAAAAAGAAAACACATTAGCCTTCCTGAATATCCTGATCGGCATTGATGGTAAATTACAAACACAAGATTATCATTAAACTACCCACAACCAAGTGCTCCACTACCAAAATAACAATCCAACCTCCTACAAGAGAAGCTGTGTAAGAACACTATTTAGACGAATCTGCAGCAACTATGAACATCAAGAAAAGGAAGCAGATCATCTATATCTTTCAACAAAATGGATATCCATGTACTTTAGTACTTTGAGTGCCTGACCACTCAAACCATTATAGCACAACCAACACAAGTTGTGAAAAGGATAACATTGCAAAAAGGATAACATATCAAAAACATCTCAGAAACTATCAAGTGACTATTACAACAACACAGTAAACAAACCAACAAAATTCCTCCAAAACATACTAAGTAAACCAAAAGATTGAGCAGTCATTAGAAGAAAAGACAGAAGCCGCCTACAACTTACTGTACAATGTAAGAACTTTCAATGGCCAGTATATAGGACTGACAAAAGACTTGCAGAGTTCATTCATGGACACCAACAAGCAATCAGAAGACACGATGAAAACTCTTTCAGAAAGTTCTTAACTCAAAAGAAACCCTTAATAAGCAATTTCATTGAGTAATTAAGAGAGGACGTAGGCAAACCCAGTGTCTCTTTGAAAGACACTGAATGAAGCTTAGGCAAGATAGATATTCATCAGCCCACAGACCTCCCAAATCCAATGGAGATGTTATCTTCGTAAGGAGCATCTATATGGAATCAAATATGAGCAATCTTGTAACTCTTCTCCTTAATCTAGACAGGAGTTCTGAAAAGCTGACCCCTTCACCAGGTACTATTTTGGCCACATTCAACAGTTTTGCAAATAGCAGTGCTGTGCTCAGTCCACCATGCTACCATTAGAAGCCCCCACAAATCAAGCAGAAAACAGAATCTAATCAAGAAACTACCAAGGGGAAAATAATTCCCCTCCCAACACTGGCTACTATATATAAAAGGGAGCAAACCCTACATTCACTAGTAATGATGATGTTACCTCTTTGGGTAATCTGCAAGCAAATAATCAGAGAGACCAAAGACTCCAAATTATTTTGTGGGGGTTTATAATTAATTCAAAGTTAATTTCATTCATCAACCCTTGAATTTAGGTGGTAAATAAGCAGAAACAAGATATGATTTACAATAATAAGTAATACTACTGCTAAAAAACGCATGATTGTTATAATAAGACAAATCCTTCTATTTCTCTTTTTTTTAACATTTGAGATCTGTGTTTGCTATACATGTCAGTTTGCTATTCATTGGATCCAATTTAGAGTCAGTTTGGTTTAGAGGTTAAGACATTCAGCTAGAAACCAGGAAACCATGAGTTCTCGCCTTGGGCATAAAGCCAGCTGGTGACCTTGGGCCAGTCAATTTTTCTCAATCCTAGGAAGGACGCAATGGCAAAACATTTTGCCATGAAAACTGCAGGGAATCACACCAGGAATCTTTGAAAATTGAATATGAGTGCATGGAAGAACAGTTTATCAACTCTGTATTCTTTCTCTAGTTTTGCATTATTTGTAGTAATTCAACATTCCTTCTCAAAGCATGTTGTCACAATGACATAATTGATATGTGTGTGGGGGACATGGACAACTTGTCTCAGCAAACTGCTTTGTCTTATCGAGGTGCATCATTGCTTCCTGATGAATAGTCAAGGTTTGGACAATGCACACTTGTCAATCAATCTGCTTCATAAAGACCCCTGAGTTGTCAGTCATGTACTTAGAAACCACTGTTGCCAAGTAAAGTGACCACACAGGAGCTTCACTTTGTAGTGCTGTTTCAGAAGAGCACTTTTCTCAAATTTGCCAGAAATTTGGAGTGTCTTTTTGAAAGTCTGAATAGCCTAATCTTAATGTTGAACAAGACTAAGTCTTTAGCCTTAGCAAAGCTTAAGGAACTAAAGCACTTCATATTATTGAACAACATATAATATGAGTCCTTGAATAATCTGTTAAAGAATTAAAATGGAATTAAAACACCTGGAAATCATGCGTGCATGCAAAGTAACTAGGCATAAATAGTTGCATTGTATTGCCATAATAAATTTGAAAATGGTTTAATCCTGAGAGGAATGCTATACTGTTCAAATTAAACCATCCAGATGCATTGTAGCACATTTGAGCATAGAATATGGATCCTGGTCAATTTTCCATAATCTTTACAGAAAGTTTTTAGGAGCCATATTTCGGATGATCATATCTGAACTATATACAGCTGGATGATCATAGATAGAAGCAAAGAGATGCAGAATCATAGATCTAGTGCAAAGCAGAGGAGTTCTTGTGAGATGACAATAGTCTATCGATGAAAATATAACAATGAATATATACTATTCATTTTAGGATTGCAAAATTTCCAGTTTTAATGTCAATTTGTTGTCTAAGTTTCCTATTTTTAACTTTTACCTGTTTTGGAAACTTTGGTGTTTCTGAATAGCATTTGCTGGCATAAATGGATTAGAATGCAATATAGAACTGTATGATCCCGGAATGAGTTGGTCCCATATATTAATCTAATCTAAAATTTTCCTAATTTTCTTTTGAGCATTTATCTCTGCAGTGAATTTTTCTCTTGTTTAGATGTTTGTACCTGGATTGTACATTCTTTGGTTTCTTTCAACAGTATGCTTTCTTCCATCTATTATCTATGTGATAAAATTGTTTTTTCTTAACTTACACTTGGTAAAAAAGACAAGGTAATTTGATGATCCTCAAAAACAGGGGGTACATTATTAATTGACACTCTTCCTTATTTCTTGTTTCATCTTTTGTCAATATAGCATTCTGCCCATTGATGCTATCTCAATCAGAGCATATTGAAGAGCACAAGAAGCAATGGGTGGAAACTAATCAAGGAGAGAAGCAACTTAGAACTAAGGAGAAATTTCCTGACAGTTAGAACAATTAACCTCTGGAACAGCTTGCCTCCAGAAGTTGTGAATGCCCCAACCCTGGAAGTCTTTAAGAAGATGTTAGGTAGCCATTTGTCTGAAATGGTATAAGGTTCCTGCCCACGCCGGGGGTTGGACTAGAAGACCTACAAGGTCCCTTCCAACTCTGCTATTGTATTATTGTATTATTAAGAGTCCAAAAAGAGTATAGCAATTTCGGGGCTATATTTTAGATAATTACTTTTGTTACCTTGAATGAAATATATTGAACTGTCTGATCATTTTAGTTTGTAATCATATAGTAGATTGAGGGTCTTCTGTGTAGGATTTGGGAAATTTGCTTAAATTTGTCATATTTTGCATGCTCCAAAAACTAATTGTAAGAAGTATCCTAGATCAGTATGAACACACTACATCTCTGCTACAAATTTAAACAGATGCATTTTTTCAGACATCACCATAGCACACAAACCAACTAAAGCCCCTCAAAACATCCTAAGTAAACTAAAAGTCCAAGAAGAAAAATAGGAGCTATCTACAACATAAATTATAAAGATTTTTAACAGCCACTATGTCAGATAGACAGGCAGAAGACTAGCAGAGCACATCCATTGACATCACCTAGCGTTCAGAAGACACGGAAACTTAATTTCATAACACAATGTCAAACTTAACCATAATTTCAACTAGAAAACTATGACAACTAAATCAAGTCCAAAAATACTTAAGAGTTCCTGGAAGCCTGGTACAGTAAATTGGCCATCAAAAGGCATATAGGGATAAACAACATTTATACTCCATTTAAAAGATATAATCAAAATGCCAAAAAGGAAACAAAAAGGCACAAACACCACCTTGTCAGCAATCAACCAGATAAGCAAGGATTAAAACCAGGATTAATACCAGATCAACAATGAAGCAGTAAACAATCCTCCAATCAAGAAAATATAAACTCAAATTATCAATCAGTAAACAGCAACATAATCAAGTAACTAAAAAGAACAAAACAATACTGTGGCAGAGTAAATCCACTGTATATAAACAGAGAGCAAGTCCCACTCCCTCTAGCATTGAATATGTTACCTAGTTTGGTAATGAAACATCTGTAAGAAAACAGTTCAGAGAGCACTTGGATTCCACAAAAACATGTTGCATGGGTCAATTGCCATGCAACATGCCATGGAGAAGTTGTCAGGCAATGGGAGGCTTCTAAATCTGTTGAGAATAGAGAGACATTCTTCACTGCTCTAGGGTTGGATTTGTCATATCTATAGAACCTGTAAAGTGGAAAAAGAATAAATTAGGACTAATCCTGGATGATTCCATTGCTGTAGATGGCACAAGATCTCATCGTCATTCCTGAATCTTTGATGCAAGGCTCCCAGACCATAAGATTCAATAGTTTAGTTACTTTCATTTCAACTTCCAACACTTTCTCAATTGGACAAGGCCCCTTTATTTACCATATATTTAGCTCAATAAGAACCCAACTCAGTGGCACATTATGGTTTAGAAGGCTGCACATTGCCTCCCAGCAGGAACATTAGGGCATGAGGAAAGCCATATAATAACACAAGGAATACTGACAAGATATTTCCTTTGCATTGTTTCTTCTTTTCTATCATGGACTGGAAAAGTGCAACAAACTCTAGCTTCATCTATTGACAGAAGGACTCAAAGTCTAGTAATTGCTGTTCAATCCAGAATCACAGCAAAGACATATCAACTTGTCCTGAATTGCAAATAAATAAAGAAGTGGTTTCTCTCCTCTATTTTTTCCCCATACTACCATACTTTTATATTTTTTATTTTTACTTTGTAAACTAAATGATATTTGGGAAGCAAATCATTTTCAGAAGTAGCCAAAAAGTTCAATATAGAACAAATGGACCAAACACATGCTTAAACTACATCATGATAAGCAGTGAGACTGTCTTACCGATTTTAGTTGCTTGTTACAATTGAGTATTTGGAAAAAGAAGTTAAACTTTTTCATTGTGATAGTTTTCAATGTAAAAGTAAAGGTTTTGCCTGTCCAATTCTGTCTGACTCTAGGGGTTGGTGCTCTTAGCTGTCCATTTCCTACCTGGGGGTGCCAAAGCTACTTCTGTGGCCATGTGACCATGACATGGAATGCTGTTATGTTCTGCCAAAGTAGTACCTATTTATCTATTCAAATTTGTATGCTTTCAAACTGCTAGGTTTGCAGGAGCAGGGGCAAGTAAGAGGAACTCACCCTGTTACATGGTGTTCGGGTCTCAAACTCTGGCTGTTAGAATTGCAGCTGACAAGCTCAGCATCTTTAACCACTGAGCCATTGCATCTCCATTTTGAATGTAGTTATTGTTTGTAATTAATTGTTATATACCACAGATTCATTTTCAAATGAGATGGACAGCTACACAAATATGATAAATAAATTCCACAGTGCTGCTATATCAGCGACATTAATTTGTTCATATTTTAACTCTAAGTTTCTTATTGCAATTACTGGTTTGCCTATGCTAGGTGAAAGGTGGATATAATTTGATAAATTATAAGGTGGCCTAGAATATATGTGACTTTATTGTACTTTCTTTATTGAATACATTCATTTACATTTACTTTAATTTGTACTGTGATTTTCCCAAGGGAGTTCATTGTAGCTTTTTATTCTCAAAACAATATCATGATACCTTATAATCAGAGTAAAAGATGCTTGACCTGGTATACACTGTGGATGAGTTGTGACATGAATCTGTCTTTTCTAATCCTAGCCCTGCTCCTTAACTACTTTATAATCCAATTTAACCTCAGGGACTCATTGTATGGCTTCACAAAAAAGAATTAAGGAGCCATCAACTTGAATTTTAGGATTTCTCCTTTAAGAAAGCATAACAAATTCAAATTCACTGCATATCTCTCCTTAGACAATACTGTTACATCATGCCAAACATCTTACCTGTTTCAATATATGCATAAATAACCATCACAATGTGTCCAAGACCATCTAAATTGATTTCACACTTCAGCATTTTCTTCAGAAGGCGAAAGCAAATGCACTAATTATTAGAAAATGCAAACTGACAGAAGTGGTCAACACATTGATGAGCAAATGTTCTATAAAGTGACAAGTAGATTAGAGACAAAACATTATGATTCAGTGGAATAAACAACCAGGCTAGCTTCAAATTTTGATAGAAGCATACATGATAATTAAAATATTCAGGTAGCTGGGAATCTACATTGTTTGTTTGTAAAGGACCATATGCTTCATGGGGCAGATGCAGAAAGCTCTAGTATGTCATATGATACATCAATGGCTGGATAAGGGAGGTCACATTTTAATTCAGACCTATCCTACATAAATTCATCAATCTAAAGCACAATTTTCTAAATTCCATGATGAATTTACTAGACTAAAATTGTATAAATTTTGGAGGGAAACAGTTAATGAATGCTTGAAAATGATACTTTCAAAAATCTTTAAAGAGAAATTGCTGATATGTATGTAGGTATGTATGAATGTGTGTATGTATGTATGTTAGGTTTTTGAGCTGATCAATAAATAAATCAGGGAGACTAGGATAGATCTATTTCAAGCTTTTTAGCTCTCATCAGCTAGCCATACCCTTACTGGGATTCTGCCTAACATGTAATACAGCCCCAGTTCAAATCCCAGTAAGGGTATGCTAGCTGATGAGAGCTAAAAAGCTCGAAATAGATCTATACTAGTCTCCCTGATTTGTTTATTGATCAGCTCAAAAAGCTAACGCACATATATAAACAAAGTACACAATGGAACTCATAGCTTTCTGTCTAGATGGTCTCTGGTGATGAGCTGAAAGACAGAAAAGGAAAGCAGTATGCTTCCTCCCTTAATTGGGGCTTAACAGGGTGTTGTGACACAACCATATATATATATATATCTCAGCAATTTCTCTTAAAAAAATCTTTAAAGGGAAATATTTACAGAATCTTATCTCCTTATTAGAAACAGTTAATGAATGCTTGAAAATTATACTTTTAAAAAGTATGATTTTCAAGCATTCATTAACTGTTTCTAATAAGGAGATAAAATTCTGTAAATATTAATTAATTTAGCTATATTTTGCATAGAAAAAGTATAAAATAAATTGGAAATCTGAAGTAAATATGAAATAAACTTTCAATCTGCGCATGCGCGACATGGCGGTCGCGTTTTGAGGCTGGGAGAAGCCCGGGGGGTAGTTTCACCCCCAGGAAGATGTCGCCAGCCCCTACTTACCATCACTGAGGGCTGGCCTGACGAGCCGAACTGCCCGTCGTCGCGCCGAGCCGCCCGAAGCTGAAGGGCGAGCCGTGCGGGCGACGACGGAGAGCAGAGAAGACGGGAGAGGCGACTCGGCCTGTTTGCGGCCTAGAGCGTCCCGTCGCGGCCGGAAGGAAGAGAGGTAGGCCGCAAAGCTGGGACGCAGAAGATCGGCCGGCTGCGAGATGGGGCCGGGCCAGGAGAGCTACCATCGGGCCGCACGACCAGTGGCAGGTCGTGCGGTCCTACCCTGGCCTGTGCCCGAAATATCCCCAATCCCGATCGGCTTGTGTTGGCGAGGACTGCTCATAAGGGAGGCTGGAAGAGAAGGCTGGTGAGAGAAGGTGTGGAGGTTTGGAAGGAAGGTGTTGTTGGAGGAGTTGGAGGAAGGAGATGGAGAAGGAAGGAGAAGGCGAAGGAGAAAGAAAGAAAGAAATGGAGAAGGAGAGAGAAGAAGAGGAGGAGAGAGGAGGAGAGAGAAAGAAGGAGAGAGAATGAGAGAGATGGAAGGAGCGATGGACGGAGTTCGAGAGAGATGGACGGAGATGGTGATGAGATGGAGATGGGAAGGAGTTGGAGACGGTGGAAATGGAAGAAGGAGAAGGAGAAAATTTGAACATGTATGCTGGTTGAGCAGTCTGGCGTGGAACATCTGCAGCCGCTTTGTGGAATGGTGGACCTGGCCGAGGACGACCCTGGAAGAGCTTTTAACATCTGTAACATCTTGGAGTGAGTGCACGGGACTGGAGGAGGTTGGCTGATAATATCTGGGCCATTAGAGGGCAGTATCTTACATCAGGCCGCATGATGGACTAATTAGCCATGCGGCACTAAATACGAACTAAGCCCCTTTTGGTCGGAAGGACAGATGGATGGGGCCTGTAATGGGACTGGATTCGATCTCCCCATCCATAAGACTCTGGATTCTGACTTTACCCCCCATCCTGAAATATATCCTTGCACTTAGCCACTTTATCTGCTTTTCGGACTTGTGTTTTTTGCCTTCCTGGACTTGGACTGCCTCGGGGGCTTTTATCATGTACTCTAGGCGCGACCTCCTTGGCCTGCGGGAGTCTCCCCTCTCGCAGGCCTGGCCCTACTGTCTAACACGGGCCCACCTCGATGACGGATTGATTATTCCTGAGAGGTGGGCGAAGCGCAGGTTGAGGGGTTTTTTAGGGAGGTTTTTAATTCGGATTTTAGGGGGTTCCAGGGAGGAGGGGAAAAATAGTCCAGGGAGGGGACAGCAATTGAGGCCAGCGGGCAGAAATAGGGAAACGGAGGAAGGGGAGGGGGGGTCATTTCCCCGGTGGCTTTTTCCATCGATTCGGTCTTGGGGAGGGGCAGGGGCGGATGGAGACGAAATGGTCATCATCGGTTGGAAGACCGTGGCCGCTGGATTCAGGCGGTCACGTGCTCCAACTCTCCGCTCTCCCATCGCAGACTAGGTGGGCAGGAATCACAGACCCGGGGCCCGAGGCTGATGTTATGCAACGCCAGGTCCGTGGTTCAAAAAGCCCCCCTCATCCGTGACCTTGTGTCAGAGGGGGACCCGGACCTGGTGGGTATAACGGAAACCTGGTTGGGCCACGAAGGGGGTATGCCCCTCGTGGACATGTGCCCACCAGGTTACCGTGCCTTCCATCAGCCAAGGGCCCTAGGGAGGGGTGGGGGGGTGGCGATTATCGTAAAGGAAGGTCTTGAACCAAAGGAGACCACAGTCCCTCAGACAACCGGGTGTGAATCTCTCTGCGTGAGATGGGGCCTAGGGAGGCAGTTGGGCGTGTTAGTTGTATACCTGGCTCCTCGCTATGCAACAACAGCCCTGCCCGAGCTCCTAGAGGTGATAGCCGAGGCGGCAGTTGAGACCCCCAGACTGGTAGTCATGGGGGACTTTAACTTGCCGTCGGCAGGCGAAGCCTCTGGAGCAGCTCGGGAGTTCATGGCCTCCATGACGGCCATGGACCTGACCCAGGTAGTTTTAGGCCCCACTCACGAGGGAGGAAACACACTGGATTTCATCTTTGTCTCGGGACAGTGGAGTTGTGATCTGGGAATAGGGGACCTAGCCATCACTCCCTTGTCATGGACAGATCACGCTCTCCTTCGGCTGGACTTTCCAATCGCTACACCTCACCGCGGGGAGGCGGAACCGGATATTCCTATATGGTTCCGCCCCAGGCTTCTAATGGACCCGGAAAGGTTCCAGAGGGAGCTTGGGCCAATTCCTGTGACCCTGCCCCGCGACTCGACTGAGGACCTAGTGGCTGCATGGTTAAGTGCGGCCGCGGGGGCCTTGGACCGAGTCGCGCCCTTGCGGCCTCTCTTGCGGCGGCGAATCACCCAGGCTCCTTGGTTTACCGAGGAGCTTCGGGGGATGAAACGCCACAAGAGATGCCTAGAGAGCAGATGGAGATCCTCTCGCTCCGAAGCCGACCGAACACTAGTGAGAACCCATATTAGGGCTTACTTAGTGGCGATAAGGGTGGCCAAATGTGAGTATTGTGCCACCCTTATTGCATCCGCAGATAACCGCCCTGCCGCCCTGTTTGGGGTGACCCGCTCCCTCCTTCATCAGAGGCCGCGGGAAGCCCCTCTGCAAGGGCGAGCAGAGGAATTTGGGATTTATCTGCAGGAGAAAATCACTCGGATTCGGAATGAGCTACCCTCCATTGACAGTGGTCCTGTGGGACTGTCCGAGACTAGTCTTGAGGTTCCTTCTTGGGAGGAGTTTGACTTTGTTACCACCGAGGATATGGACAGGTTGTCAAGGAGACTTAGGGCGACCACATGTTTATTGGACCCGTGTCCCTCCTGGCTTGTACTGGCATCCTGGGAGACGACACGAGGCTGGCTCCAGGGCATTGTCAACGCATCTTTGAGTGAGGGGTCCTTGCCTGCCGTCTTGAAAGAGGCGGTAGTGAGGCCCCTCCTCAAGAAGCCGTCCCTGGACCCAGCTTTATTAGAGAACTATCGTCCGGTCTCCAACCTTCACTTTTTGGTGAAGGTTGTCGAGAGTGTGGTAGCCCAACAGTTTCCGCGACACCTGGAAGAAGTTGATTATCTAGACCCGCGCCAGTCCGGCTTCCGACCCGGTCACAGCACCGAGACGGCATTGGTCGCGTTGGTTGATGATCTCTGGAGGGCGCGGGATAGAGGTTATTCCTCTATCCTAGTCCTATTAGACCTCTCGGCGGCTTTTGATACCATCGACCATGGTATCCTATTGCACCGACTGGGGGGGTTGGGGCTGGGAGGCACCGTTTTGCGGTGGTTCTCATCCTACCTCTCTGGTCGGTCGCAATATGTGTTGACGGGAGGGCAGAGGTCGACCTCGAGGCCTCTCTTATGTGGGGTTCCTCAGGGGTCGGTCCTCTCGCCCCTCCTTTTCAACACATATATGAAGCCGCTGGGTGAGATCATCCGTGGTTTTGGGGTGGAGTACCACCTGTACGCTGATGACACCCAGCTGTACATATCCACCCCAAACCACCCCAACGATGCCGCCGAAGTGCTGTCCCGGTGTTTGGAGGCCGTACGGATCTGGATGGGTGGTAACAAACTCAAGCTCAACCCTGCCAAGACTGAGTGGCTGTGGTTTCCGGCACCCCGGTTCAGCCAGATTACACCAACTCTGGCCATTGGGGGCGAAACACTGGCCCCCGTGGAGAGGGCGCGCAATTTGGGTGTCCTCCTGGATTCCCGGCTGTCCATGGAGGACCATGTGGCGGCCGTGGCCAGGGGGGCGTTTCATCAGGTACGCCTGATGCGCCAATTGCGCCCCTTACTGGACCGGGCTGCCCTTCGCACAGTCACTCAAGCTCTCGTGACGTCCCGACTCGACTACTGTAATGCTCTCTACATGGGGCTTCCCTTGAGGTGCACTCGAAAGCTACAGCTAGTCCAAAACGCAGCCGCGCGGGTGATTATGGGAGCCACTAGATGCTCCCACATAACACCAATCCTGCGCGAGCTGCATTGGCTTCCTGTGGTTTTTAGAGTGCGCTTCAAGGTTTTGACAACTATCTTTAAAGCGCTCCATGGCTCGGGGCCTAGTTATATGCGAGACCGTCTCCTGCCCCATACATCCCTTAGACCGATACGCTCCCACAGAGAGGGCCTTCTCAGGGTGCCGTCGGACGGACAATGCCGACTGGCGACACCCAGGGGAAGAGCCTTCTCTGTGGCGGGCCCAGCCCTTTGGAATGACCTACCCCCTGAATTACGTACCATCACCGACCTCCGCCTCTTCCGCCAATGTCTTAAGACATATTTGTTCCAACAAGCCGGCCTAGCCTAACCTCCCATGGGGACTTTTAGGTAGTTTTAAATTGGGTTTTTAAAATTTGGTTTTAGCGCAGGATAGGTTTATTTAATAGTTTTTTTAATTATATTTATTGTATTTTGTATGTTTTTAAATTTTCCTGTGCGCCGCCCTGGGTCCTTTGTGGAGAAGGGCGGGATATAAATTTAAATAAATAAATAAATAAAAAAAAATCTGCTCGGATTAGAGTTCAGTTGACAACCTTATGCTGTTGCAAATATACTTCACAACTGTCAATCCAGGAATAATTGTTGGAATTCTATTATTACCAATGTTATTATTGAAATGACAGGGTAACATTCTGTCACTGGTTCTGCATTAACAGAATGATACTTCAAACCAATGCAGTTAATCTGATTCCACACAGTATGACATTGTGCACAAATAAAAATAATTAAATGCATACTACTTAAGAGCAATGCAAAGAACATAAACGGTCATATTTAAGAAAAATAGAGTACATTATGAGTCTTAGTTAATTCACTTCCCTGTTTAGTAATAACTTTACTAGTTTTGAGACACTACAGTTATGACTTTCTCCTATCTTTGAAATGCACTAGCAAAGCCCTGTTCATATACTGTGGAAAGTTCTTTCCTCTGGCCGTGTCAGTGTGCTTTCCTTCCTCCTTGAATCTGGAGAAAAGTGTATAAACATAAATTGCATTGGCCATAGCCCACTTCACACAATTTAAGTCAGGATAGCTTCAGGGTAATGACTCACTGTCATCCTTCTCTCTCCCACCCAACATCAGCAACTGGTGGGAAAATCAGTACTGGAGTTGAATATGTTGAATACTCCATGGAACAGTAATGGTAATTTGAGCACACAATGCTCAATAATAGCAATGTATTTAGTTATGTTTGATGGATAACCTGTGATTCTAATTCGCATTGCAAAAACTGATGCACAGAAGCTTGTTGCCTAATGGCATGCTTGATGAAATTGAGGAAAGTATTTTATATGTTTTGTTTTGTCTTTGTTTGTTTTAAAATAAAAAAAGTTATTTTAATTTTTAAAAAAGCAACTGGTGGGAAAATCAACCAATTGTTCTCTTCAGTATGAAGGGAGCAGTCTTAATATTTGTTATTCACTATGTGCTTACTTTAACAGAGACAATAGATCATGTTCAAAAAGACAATTCATGTACTATTTTGATCTTACAACAGTCAGCCATCAGTTAGCTTTCTAGGAAAGGCCAGATGGATATAGGCTGTCTGATAATTACTCACAACTTCTGTGCTGATAAACAAACTGTTAATAGGCAAAGCCCTAATTTAAGCATGAAACATAGATAACACACTTAGACAGAAGCCTTAGAAGCATCAATGTGACCCAAGCCAAGAGTTTATAAAGTGGGTAGGGCTCCTATTGTAATGTCCCAAATAGGTTTTTCATAGCTCTTTCTCATGCAGAAATAGCAGAGAATATTCTTACAAAAAACCCTCCCTTTAGCACATAAATACCTCAACTTCAGATATGAAGATTACCAAACTCAAAACAAGAAAGGGTAGTCATAGAATCTAAAATCTTTGTTGTCTCTAGTTGCAGTCTAAAGTGAGTAAGACCGTGTATATATTGATATTGGATTAATCTGACATTTCAATCTTAGCATTTATAAATTGATAAGTGTTTTAAAATTATTAATTGTTCATTATTCATGGTTTCTTTATTTTACTTTTCTGGAATACAGTACTTAATCATTCTTCTTATTGAGATCTCATTCAAAATAATTTCTATTTTAAATTCTTATTTTTAATGAATCTTGACTTTGTATGGATGAGCATTAGCCATCTAATGCATTGCAGCATATAGAAACCAAAGTCCATCACATTGCACAGTAATTTCTGACTTCAAGTAGAATATATTATGTAGCCTATTCCCAGAAGGGCTTGAGAAAATTTGGACATCAACCTCTAAGGATAGTGATAATCTAATGAAACATTTCAGAGTTTCCCATCTAAAAATCATCTGATAGCTTCTATGAAATTCTTTCATAGGATTTCCTGGGAGATCAATTTAGTTCTGTTACAGAAGTATACACAATAACCTGGACTGAGTGACTTTTCTTCCTCTTGAAAACAATTTACCCCACATGTTGCCTTTAATAAGATATCTGTTCTCTTTCCCATCTCTCACTCTATCATGTGTGTATGTATTTTGCCCTATCTTACAATGTCTACAGTGTAACACACAAACCAAATAGTATGATTCCTGACTGACATATATACATTCCCCTGAGCATTCAGTAACCTATGCATACATCAAATGGTAAAGTGGGAGAATATCAACAACTTCCTGGGGCATTTGGAGCTGATCAGATGATTGTTCCTAATTATGTAGTTTCCAAAATTTTATTCAAGGTGCTGGTTTATCCACTTGGGAAGGTTTATCTCTATAAAAGAAGAAAAATCAACTGTAGGTTGAAGTGGAGTATTCATATATGGCATCATAAGGGTATTTTCCTTAGAAATAATTAGTGAAGTATTGATATGTTGTTAAGGATTATCCTGAACTTTAAAACTATAAGCTGAACATGGCCTCTGGAGCCTGGGAGAAGCCATTTTTGCCCTCCTGAAGGTTTGGGGAAGCCTTCAGAGAGTGAAAAATGGTCCTACCGGAAGTTCAAGAAGTCAAAAAATGGGCAAATTAAGCTAGTAGTTAGATCAAGAAAATGTAAACTAACTTGTTCTTTAGAACCTTAAAAACCTAACTCTTCTTAAATTATTTTTGCACTGATGTTTTGTTTTTGTTTTTTGAATTACCTGAAAAGTATTTCATTTTCTAAGCACAAATTTTGTAATCTGTAACATGTTAATATTGCTAACCCTCAGAGTTTACAGCTGCAATAAATACTTTGTATCACAAGCTGGATGTATGTGTGTAGTCCAGAACATTGCTAGAAGGCATGTAGGAAAACACATTTAGAAAGAAGATATGTAATAATATCCATTGAAAGCTTTTTTTGTATGGATATTTTACGCTAAGGATTCTGTTTTTTCACCAATACTTGGTTTTATAGAGTGTTGCTATAGTCAGATACCATTTGCTCTTCATTAGTAAAAAGGAAGAACTGAATACTTATTCCAGCTTTCCTTAAATTGAAACATATCAATGTTCTTTCTTAAATGTTAGGTGAGAGTGCAATCTCCTTGCATATGATACCTGATAAACCTGTCTGCTAGGCATACTGTATGTCTACTATATTTTATGGAACTGAGAATTCCCAAGCTCTATTTTATGCATCAATCGTAGGCCCACAGCGCTGAAACTTAATGGAAGATATACATAATTATAATTAGTTCCACCTTGGGTTTTCCAAATCTGGACATACTAGATTCTGTCTCACCAATTACAACACAGTCTTATCTATCTAATTTTCAAACCCAGATAATCTCTTGACATTATTTCCATTTTCCTTCAGGATCTAATATGGTATTTATGTAAGAGGAAAATATATAGAACAAGTTGCTCTGAAATTGATGATTTTTGAACAGGATTTATTTTGAATCATTGTAAAGTTCTTCCATAGCAGAACCATTCAAAGCTTGTCTTGAAACTTTATACTGCTGTTTGATGTCAAATCTTGCTTTGCTGCAGCCCAAAGTACAGAAAAGAACTGATAGAAATATTTACACATCACTATACATTTAGATATATTTTTTGAAGGAGAGAAGAGGAAGAACTCTTCCAATCAAGTAGCTATTGAATGAAAGAATGGGTTTGATATTCCTTCCAATTCAGGTCTCTCATCCTATAAGGAGGCAAACAAAAGTTTGAACTTACATGCTTAATAGGCCCATTACACTGGCCTGCACAGTTTTTTGCAGATCCCAGTGTGCATATGTATCACCTCTCCTGCAGGAGCTGCATTAGTTACCAATTTATTTTCGGGTACAATTCACGGTGCTGGTTGTCAGCTTTAAAGCCCTTCATGGCTTGGAACAAGGTTATCTGAGGGACTGTCTCTTGTCAGTCACATCTACCCTATCCATCAGAGGAGGGAGGCAGAGAATGTTGCTGGTCCAATCCACGAGGGAGACACACCTGGTGGGACAGAGAAGAAGGGCCTTCTCTGTGGTAGCTCCCTCTCTTTGGAACATCATCTCCCTGGAGATTACAATGGCCCCCTCTCTAATACTCTTCTGGAAGGTGCTGAAGACCTGCTTCTGCCAGTGGGCATGGGGAACCCAGGGCAGGATGGAGCCCATTAAATGGCCTTTTCTGTGGCGGGCCCAGCCCTCTGGAATGACCTTCCCCCCGAAATCAGAACAACCACGGACCTCCGCTCCTTCCGTCAAAAATTGAAAACACACTTTTTCTGCTTGGCCGGCCTAGGTTAGTTTTCCGTCTTTCGATAGGGTTTTAGGTTTTTTTTAGTGTAATTTAAATTTAGGGGATTTTAGCGCAGGGACAATTTCGGTTTAATTCGTATTTTAACTATTTATCTTTCTATGTATTTTGTATTGGTTTTTATTCCCTGTGCACCGCTCCGAGTCCCTTTGGGCAGAAGAGGCGGTATAAAAATAAAATTTTTATTATTATTATTATTATTATTATTATTATTATTATTATTATTATTATTATTATTATTATTATTATTATTATTATTATTATTATTATTATAAATAGGTTGTAATATAAATTTAATAAAAAATAAATAAATAAATAAAATTATATTTCTCAGAATCAGTTTTTGATTTGGATGTCACAACTATTTCCGTAGGTACCAGTTAACATTATTTTAATTCTGTGAAATGAAAAAAATTACTTTGAGCCAAGAACAACATTCCAGATTATGGAGACAGGAAATCCCAGATAGAGAGAGTGGATTAGATAGGATGATACTAATTCCAAGTACCATTTTTCAGTAAGACCTAATAATGAATTAATAGTGACACACTAGCTCATTTCTAAACAAATGTACAATAAATATACAACTTTGGAAACCGGCACATTTTGAATCCATGGAGACCTTAATATTATAAGGATTATGCATTTAAAGTTCATATTTATGTTGTACATTTACAAAAATCTATACCTGTAGGGACCAATGTAGTAGCCTCTTCCTCAATCTCTTGCTATATTTGTTGCATAGAAACCTACTTTTGATCCACTTGGCATCTCCTCCAATTCATCTTTAAACTTTAAAAATATTTTGCCTTTTAGACTGTGTTAAGTCAAAATCTATTTTGCTTGAAAGTTAAAATCACTCCTTCCAATTTATCCATATGAAATGCTTTCTTTTTCTGTTTAAATTTGTCAGACAGTAAGATGTATTCTTTTCTCATGAATGAAGGCAAATATATGTGTCTCAGAATAATGTGGCGTGATCCAATTTGGGTCGGTCACCAGGACTAGAGATTTAGTTTTCCAAGCTTTCGGACTCAGGCTGGAACTCATCCTGAAGGAATTTTTCTCTCACCAGAATGTGTCATATTCTGGTGAGAGAGAAGGTTCCTGAATATTGGCTCCAGCACATCCAAAAACTCATAAGACTAAACCTCTGATCCAGAGACTGACTCAGATTGAATCGTGTATTCTTTTCTGTTAATATTCTGATTTCTCTAAGCAGAATCACACCTGAATTTTTAATCCTCAGGATGGTATTAAACTGTTGTTATAGAATCTGGTCTCTTGTCTTCTTCCTGACAAAATACACTAGTATATCTCTTCGTACATTTACTAGCCTTGCATGTCTTGAATTATTTTTGTCCACTTTGTCCACTTCTGCATCCATATAATCTACATTCAGAACAAGCTGAATATTCTATGAAATGTATTAATCAGCAGTACTGGAAATCAGGTGAGACATTACAGTATATAAATCAAAGACTGTAACTGAGTAACACAGTTAATTTATTGGGATTTATTGAAATAAAAAAGAGTTCCAAGAAAGATAAAAATAAAGTGGTACAACAAATGAGATTACAAAAAGTATAGAAACAATTACATTTCTAAAATCAGTCAGCCCTGGCCCCAAAATTCTTGTTGAATGTATAGCACTTACATTGTTAGAATCCATAACTAATAATTATTGCTCTTCAGTAACTATCTATATTTCATTTATTCTTCTATTTTTCTTTATTTTATGAGACATATAATACACTAATATTAAAACCTAAAAAGACCTTATTGATATGTAAATTACAGATTTGCTCAATGTAGATTCTCAAAGGTTACAGAAAATTATTTATCTATCTCAATTTAGGTTTTAAAAAATGACAAGCATCTAACAATTTCCACTTTCTGAGTTCACAGCAAATAACTGGAACCAGCTGTTTGAATTTCTTGGGATCCTGAAAAGACCTTTGATACGGTCCAAATTGAATTTATAAATAATGTTCTAAGGAGATACAGCTTTACACCATTTATGTTTACTGGGTTTCAATTTGGTAGCTTCACTGCATAGCTGAAATTATTACAAATTGATATGTCTCCTGCTAAAACAAGTAACCAGAAATAGAGATTTTATAAGTTTTGTTTGCTTTCTTTGCCCAGGCATGCATTTCCTAGTGCTATAAAAAGGATGTTTGTGAACTTTTCAACTCTTACACATTCAGAATCAGTTTAAGCTGCTTTGAGGAAGTAAGATAGACAAAATATGTGTATTCAACATGTGCCCATGACCTCTTTGCTGTATACATCTGATAATATAGTAAATGTAGAAACATCCATTTCTCAATATATACAGCTAAAACATGTACTAACTAAACAGTACGGTTCAGATGCTTTAAAAGCATTTTTTTAAAAAGAAAATGAAATAGTAAAACATAAGTTAGTAACAGTCACATATCTGCACAGTGAATGAAAAACTGGAATATCTTGCTTTGAATAATCAATGGATTCAGATTCAAAATATGATTTAAACACAAAATTAATTCAACAGAATTTTTGTAAAACATCAGCCAACACCCCTTCTGCTCTCTCTTTCTCTTTCTCTTTGTATGTGTATGTAATATGTGTTGGCTAGTGTTGTACACAATATAAAGGTTCTGCCACTAATATGTTCTGGGCTTATTCCAGTGATAGCCTTATGTTGGTTTCAAATAATTACTTGTGGTATATAAGCAATGCATTACTTTGGCATATATTAGAGAGAGTATGTAATTTTGGAAAGAAATATTATGGCTAAAGACTGTAATATGATATTAAATTGTATTTCTAAAATATGGAATTTGTCATTCCATGAAGAACTTTGGCTCTGTTACTAATTTTGGCATGCTAAGAAGATAAATTTACACAAATTTTCATAAATTTAAATGTAAAGAAATTTTCATAAATTTAAATGTAAAGAAATGTAAAGAAATTTTCATAAATTTAAATGTAAAGAAATTTATCCTTGTGATTTTATGGAATGGATATAGTTTTAATTGTTGTAAAATTTCCTGTGTTCTGAAAATGAAAAGATAATGCGTTATTATTCTGTGTGGTCTATGTTTACTGATACTAAAAGATTAACTTTTAAATTATTCCTGTGGATGTTATATGAACCTTTTCCCCTTTTGTTTCCTTTCCCCTGTTTGTTTAGTTATGTTTAGATTATTTTAATCACTATTCATCTGTCTTTTCTATTGCTATAATAATAAAATTGCTATATTAAAATAACCTGCTCATGACAAATATGTACTTTATGGAGTATGATAACACAGAATGCTATGAAAATGTCTTCTTTTCAAACAAACCGAAGCACAATTTTTTTTTATACTTAAAACTAAACTTCTTTAATCTCATTTACTATTTTGTGTGGATATAGCCTACAAGTATCGGCAGGGGGATTGTGTCTCTCTTCCTCTCCTCTTCCTCTTCCTCTTGAAAGGAAATAGTTAACAGTGCAAAATCTCTTTAAAAATTATACTCTGCCAAGGAGAGAAAGAAGACAGTGTCTTTATTGTGAGGAAACAAAACATATAAGAAAAATAGAACTCATAGTCTGGGCTTCAGCTTTGAACTTTTAATTTTTCCTTAGTGGACAAAGTACAGGAGATTAAAGCAATACCTTTTATTGGACCAACAAAGAACTGCCAAGCTTTGAGACCTGAAAGGTTGCATCTTCAGGGTTCACTTTATTGATCTTTTCCACTGTTCCTTGTGGATCAGATTGGCTGCAAATATTTCTCTGTGTCATTGATGTTACCTTTCCTCCTTTGAGAGTTTAGATTTAGTGTTTTTATTTGTGGACCTTGATGAGAAGAATTTAGCAGAAGAACCTATAGTTCACACATTGTGCTTGTATAGGTGTGTGCGTGCATGTGTGTAATACATTTTAAATTTCAGCTGAGAATAACATTGGTTAAAGGCATGTTCAAACTTCATTTTGTTTATGTGAGTTTGTAAAATCTTTTTCATATTTTTGAATAATTTCTACTTTTTAGGAACAGTAGGGCCTATTCTTAATATAATTAAGGCTGAAACCACCCTGAGTTTTCACACAAACAGAAAATTAATAAGACATCTATAAAAAATAAAATATGGATTGTGATTTACTAAAGACATGTACTAGAATAGATATTGGTCTTGAGCAGTAAGAACCAGTTTTTTCCTGTTATCCCAATTAATTAATGCAAAAGCTTTTTACAGACACCCACACCATAACAATGTATACTTAACTTGGTAATCACACATTTAACATACAGATACCTGGTTTCAGTGATATCCACAGAGGCTTGGTCAGAAAAAAGGTGAGCAGCATAAGTGAAGCCTCATGCCTTTTGTAGGTCTGTTGATGTGTCATACACATGCATAAAAAGGTGGATCTTTGACCATGCTGCCATCTTGACTTTTTAAACATCTACTCCACTGCAGACATTGCTTCCCAGATTGATCCTAACATTTGTGCATCCTTGTGCACTTAATACAATGGGGTAATAGCCCACAACAGATGCAAACATTCAGTGTCACAATTTGGGATGTTGTCTTGTTGAATGTTAAGAGAATTAAAATGGAAGATCTGAGTAATTTATAAAATGATTAGGTCTTTTAATTTTTTTTACTGAATGTTGTGATTTTACATTTATTGAGCTAGGAATGATGGTAACACCACCTCCTTGTTCTAATATCCACCCTAGTTGTTAGGCCAGGAAAGACAGGTTGTTCTTCAGGTCTGCTTCTAACAATAATCAAGAAAGAATCCACTCAACTCCATTTTGAAGGAATTAAGAGTACTTTTACTGTCTATGAAAAGAATAGCAGAGATGCAAAGCAAGGTCTGAAGCATTTACGCGCAAAAGCATACATATCAATATATGTCCAACCCCCATTTCCCAATAACCCCTACCCCATTGTCCAATGCGCAAACCCCTTAGGTGTCATGTGGGTTGAATCTTCAGGAGCATCATCAGGATGGCATACAAGACCGTTGACCTTGACCACCGCCAGGCGCCAGCCACCGGTATGCAAAGTAGATGGTGAGAATATACTCCCTTCTGCAAATCTCCCTCCTGCACCATTACAATCCCATTCCCAAATAACAAAGCCCCTCCCTCCCCATTTCAATGGCAGCCGAAGCAAGCAGTAAAGCGGAGGCTGACAACCACCCTGATACAGCAAAATATTGTTGTCATCCACCATAGCTTTTAACATTCATATAAAAAGATATATATAGGTATGTAAATTATATGAGAAACAATTCATGTTGACACCGAGGCAATGGATTCAATTCCACGTTATTATGATAGTGCCGCATGCTATAGGATGATACTGTCAATCGTGCATGATATATTCTGCAAAAATTGGGCACTTGATTTAGAAGAAGAATCAATCTATTTCCCTTATCAGTATTAGATTATAGATGCAGAACATTATAGGAGTTCCCTTACCCAAATCAACAGTTTTTTCTTAAAGCTGATGCAGGGCTTTGAGCTAGGCTGTATCAACAGAGTGATAGTATCGAGATCAAAGGAAGTGATAAAACCTTTCTGTAACACATTGGTGAGGTCACATTTATACAGTAATACTGCATCCGGTTCTGGCCAAAATGATACAAAAAGATGCTGAAACCCTAGAAAGAGTACAGAAAAGAGAAACAAAAACAATAAGGGGTCTTATGAAGACCAACTAAAGTAATTAGGTATGTTTAGCTTAACAAAGACAGAACGCAGAGGAGACATAATTAACAGTCTTCCAATACTTGAAGGGCTACCACAGGGAAGAGGATAATGGTTTATTCTCCATAGCACCTGAGGGTAGGACAAGAAACAATGTGTGTGAAGGCTCACCAGATGGAGATCCAACCAGGAAATAAGAAGGAATTTCCTGACAGTGAGAACTATTAAACAATGAAACAACTTGCTTCCCAGAGTTGTGGTTACTCCATCAGTGGTCATTTTTCAAGAAAAGATTGGACAAGATGGTATGAGTATTCCTACCTTGGGCAGGAGGCTGGAAGAAGACCACTAAAGTCCCTTTCAATCCTATAATTCTATGAACAAAAAAAATATATAAATTCAGAACAGAATTTAAGAAGCCCTCTTTGGATCCAGCTCTTTTAAACAACTACCGTCCAGTCTCCAACCTTCCCTTTGTGGCGAAGGTTGTTGAGAGTGTGGTGGCACAACAGTTTCCCCGTCACCTGGAGGAAGTTGACTATCTAGATCCGCGCCAGTCCGGCTTTCGGCCCGGGCATAGCACCGAGACGGCATTGGTCGCGTTGGTTTATGATCTCTGGAGGGCCAGAGATGGGGGTTGTTCCTCCATCCTGGTCCTATTAGATCTCTCGGCGGCTTTCGATACCATCGACCATGGTATCCTATTGCATCGGCTGGGGGGGTTGGGAGTGGGAGGCACCGTCTTACGGTGGTTCTCCTCCTACCTCTCTGGCCGATTGCAATTTGTGTTGGCAGGGGGGCAGAGGTCGACCTCGAGACCACTCACTTGTGGGGTGCCTCAGGGGTCGGTCCTCTCGCCTCTCCTGTTTAACACATACATGAAGCCGCTGGGTGAGATCATCCGTGGTTTTGGGGTAGAATACCATCTATACGCTGATGATACTCAGTTGTATATATCTACCCCAAACCACCCCAACGATGCCGTAGCGGTGATGTGCCAGTGCCTGGAAGCCGTGCGGATATGGATGGGAAGTAACGGACTTAGGCTCAACCCGACCAAGACCGAGTGGCTGTGGTTTCCGGCTGCCTGATTCAACCAGCTCACTCCATCGCTGGCCATAGGGGGCGAACATCTTGCCCCTGTGGATGGGGCGCGCAATTTGGGTGTCCTCCTGGATTCCCGGCTGTCCATGGAAGATCAAGTGACAGCCGTGGCCAGGAGGGCGTTTTACCAGGTTCGCCTGGTTCGCCAATTGCGCCCCCTATTGGATCGGGACGCCCTGCGCACAGTCACTCATGCGCTCGTGACATCCCGACTGGACTATTGTAACTCTCTCTACATGGGGCTCCCCTTGAGGTGCACCCGGAGACTTCAGCTAGTCCAGAATGCAGCCGCACGAGCAATTATGGGAACCGCTAGGTTTACCCATGTAACACCGCTCTTGCGCGAGCTGCACTGGCTACCTGTCGTCTTCCGGGTGCGCTTCAAGGTGTTAATTATCATCTTTAAAGCGCTCCATGGCTCGGGACCTAGCTATCTGCGGGATCGGATCCTGCCTCATACATCCTTGCGGCCGATTCGCTCCCACAGAGAGGGACTTCTCCGGGTGCCGTCCACTAGACACTGTCAGCGGGCGACACCCAGGGGAAGGGCTATCTCTGTGGCGGGCCCGGCCCTCTGGAACGACCTCCCCCCCGATATCAGGACGACCACGGACCTCCGCTCCTTCCGTCTTAAATTAAAGACTCACTTTTTCTGTCTGGCCGGCCTAGGATGAGTCTCTCTGCCTCTGGGGTTTTATGGGGAATTAGTATTATTTAGTTTTAATGGGAATTTTAGCGCAGGTTATATTTAATTTGTTTTTAGAATTGTTGTATGTATTTGGTTTTTATTCTACCTGTGCACCGCCCCGAGTCCCTGTGGGGAGAGGGTGCGGTTTTACAAATTAAATTATTATTATTATTATTAAACAAAATGTTTCAAGCTCAAAATATTTGAAATTATTATTTAACTTATATATATATATATATATATATATATATATATATATGGATTTGTACACATACATACATACATACATACATACATACATACATACATACATGTAGGTTTTGGTTTATTTGGGTCTTTTCTGGTGTAAAATTAAAAGTGTTTTGGCAGCATTTGGCAGAAAAGGAAACAGTATGTCTCCTCCCTTAATGGGGCCCTAACAGGAAGTTGTGAAAACAATTATCTATACTAAATACTGCTGTCTCAGCTGATGCAACAGGTAGAGCCGGTTAGACTGAATTGCTAGGCTTCTGCCTTGGATGCATTGCAGCCCCGGTTCGAATCCCAGTGGGGAGTGTGGCCAACTGATAAGAGCTAATAAGCTCGAAATAGATCTATCTTGGTCTCTCAAATTTAAATTTATTGATCAGCTCATAAAACTAACGTGTGTGTGTGTGTGTGTGTGTGTGTGTGTGTGTGTTAGATTTTTAAGGGCTGAAAATAAAGAGACCAGGATGGATCCATTTCAGGCTTATTAGCCTTCTTCAGCTGGTCATACTCCTTCTACTGGGATTTGAACCGGTGCTTTCCAGCATTTGAGGATAGCCTTTCTATGCCTTGAGCTATCCGGTATCTCTGATACATCAGCCAATTTACAGGACTCTTAAATGAGAGAATATTATCACAGCTCCTGTTCAGGGGTTCCTTTAAGGGGAGGAGACTTAACGTCATCCCTCTCTGCCCTTCGACTCAACCTAGAGATCATCCAGACAGAGAACCAATTAGATTACTGCTGTGTGAAATTTTTTAGATATGTGTTAGATTTTTAAGGGCTGAAAATAAAGAGACCAGGATGGATCCATTTCAGGCTTATTAGCCTTCTTCAACTGGCCATATTCCTTCTACTGGGATTTGAATTGGTGCTTTCCAGCATTCAAATCCCAGTAGAAGGAGTATGGCCAGCTGAAGAAGGCTAATAAGGGGCTCGTCTGTTGGTCAGTGCTGGTTTCCAGATGTCTGTCCAGATGACACCTCCCGCCTACCAGACATCTGGAAACCAGCACTGACCAACAGACGAGCCCCACCCTCCACCCAAGCCGTTGAAATTCAAAACAAGGAGAAAAATACAAATGAGACCAATCAGCATCAATCTACCAGTCATGATGCAGCTGCATAGCCAATCAACCCACTCACAACAATAGTCAGCACTCCACCCCCCCACCAAGACTTAAAGAGGGGCGATGCTTCCACAGTCATATATATATGTGAATGGGCCAATATCAGGGTTGAAGGGTTTTATGTATTATACCAAAATTTAAGTATATATAAATGTAACAGTTTTTTGAAGTACAACTTTCTTAATATACCTGCTTGGGTTCTTTTGGCCTCTATGATTTTCCTTTGAATTTTAAATATAATATATTTTTTCTGCATTTTTTTCCAGTATACATCTTTTTATTTAGTATATATACATTTTGTGTCCCTTTTTGTGCTGAAAAAATGAGCTGTTATAATTTTTTGAAAAATAAAGAAGTTATTCCACTTTTATTTTTATTATGCTCATGTGCCCAGTGAGCCATTACATTATCAAACGTCTCCAATTTATCCTCTAGAACTGATCAGAAAAATGCATTTGATTAGTCAAGGTTGCCTAAGATGCTTGGGAAAAAATGCACTGGATTTTTCAGGAAATGAGCTGATAAGGAAATAGAAAGTTATGTAAGGTTGGAAACTGATAAAACAAAAAACGGCAATCTTGCTGATCTCGACTACTGTCTATGTAGGTACTGTAGATGTTGCCAGCCAAAAGGAAGAAATCAGATTACAAGATATCAAGGCAAATGTAAGCTATCTCCTGAATTTGAAAAGCTGTAATTGTGTATGAGGGAGTGAATATTTCTGTCCCTTTATAACTGAAATCTATAAAGAAATATAAAACAAAGTATAGCAATTTGAGAACTCGTTGGTATTTATTCAAAATAATAAATATACAGTTTGGTATAGCTTTCTGTTAATGAAACATGAATTAAAACTACATTAGGCTGAAATTACTGTAGCACATCTACAGTAATATCAAATGAATTCATTATGACTTGCATAGTTATAATGAATACTAAATGAATTAATAATAATGAACCATGTTAAGTGATATCTAATTGTTTTATTTCATTTTTATGTATATTTTGTCCAGATTTTACTGTTAAGTTAATAAGGATGGCATTCATTAAGTCATTTTCCTGCCAAGTTTTAGAAGAGAGCACTTAGCTTCACACTACATCCTAAAACATATTTAGCACCATGCATTCTTATTACTCTCTCTCTCTCTCTCTCTCTCTCTCTCTCTCTCTCTCTCTCTCTCTCTCTCTCTCTCTCTCTCTCTCTCTCTCTCTCTCTCTCTCTCTCTCTCTCTCTCTCTCACACACACACACACACACACACATACATGCACAAAAAAAGATTTTGAGAGCCTTTCTGCAGGTTTACAGCAGAATAGTGGGAGAATCCCTAAGGTGCAATAGTACTGAAGATTATAAAACCAACCAAGTTTTATAAATAGAGAGAGGTAGGCTTTTTTTAAATATCTTTGTTCAAGCCACATAGCATAACTTCTTGCCAATCCAGGGTCAAACTTACATACTTATCAGATATGCTATAAAATAGCATTAACAGAATTAAAAAGATATAGGATATTTCTGATCACCTCTCCCCTCAAAAAAAACCAAAGGAAAAGAATGCAAAAATCCTAATTTACCTAATTTTCCTCATCATCTGATCTATTGTAGTCTTCCCCCAAAATTTAATTTCAACCTATCTCAACCCCATATTTGTCTATCTCTAGTTTATAATAGATGTAGATTGACATTCAACATATATCTTATTGTTCCATTGTAGAATACCAAGAAGTGATTATAGAAAGGTCTTCAATTGTGTTGATATGTTAAGCTATGAAATGTGCTCTGAAAAATCCCCGAACATCTCATTGTTCACATAAACTTCTATACAGGGCAGGAAATTATAGTTCAGACAGAGCATGGAAAAACAGATTGGGTACAAGTTGACAAAGAAGAGGGACAAGGTTGTATATTTTCTCCTTATTTATTCAATCTACATGCTGAATATATATGATGGGAAGCTGGATTGGAAAAAGGTGAGGATAGTTTTAAAATTGGAGTTAGAAATATCAACTTGTGCTATGCTGATGGCATTACCCGATAGCTGAAAATGCAAGCTATAATAATTAAAGTTAAGGAACACAGTGAAAAAAAAGGGCTAAAATTAAATATAAAGAAGACCAAACTATAGATAACAGGTATGAAAACCAGGTTTAAAGTTGTCAATGAAGTACTGATAGAGAATATTTGTAGTTCAAGGTTGAAATGAAGGGGTCTTAATGTTCTCTGAGCTGGGTTGTTTTCTTGCAAACTGTTTACTGTTAGCTTGTTTGGTAGTTTCTTGATTAAGGAATAGTTTACTTCTTCATTGTTGGCTTAGTATTAATCTAACATTAAACCAAGATTAACATTAGACAAGCAATCAAGAAGCAAATAGTACCCCAATCAAAGAACTGCCAAACAACTTTTGTAATTTATTAAGAGGTTTATAATTTGTGGTTGGGTTTGTTTCTCTTTACTTGAGTTTGTCGAAGAGTAGTATAGAAATGTTGGTATTTATATATTCCATATCCAGTTATGTATACATTCAAAGTTTTGGTTATTACCTTTAAAGTCCTTCATGGCATGGGACCATCTCATCCCAATTTTACCATCCTGTCCATTGGGCGTGGCAGGGAGTGTATATTGTGGATCCTGTCAGTTAAAGAATTTTGTCTGGTGGGATCCAGGAAAAGAGCAGGACCTTACCCCCCAGAGATAAGGAAGTTCTCCATTTTTCTAGTGAATAGAGTTCTAGAGCCATGATGGGGAACCTATGGCCATTGCCAAGCTCAGCTCCACCATGTATGTGTGTGCACCTCCTGCCAGCCAGTTGATTTTTGGGTCTCTACTGTGCATGCAGGAGACATGCATGGGGGGAAGCATATGGGGTGCAGTGTCCCCACCCCCTGATGCCCCATTATTGGTCCCAGAAGGCTGCAGGGAGGCCTGCTAGGTCTAAAATAGGGCATAAGAGTGGGGTGGGTGTAGCTCTCCACCCCCCCCCCCCAGCAGCCCATTTTTGATACCAGGAGGCTGCAAGGAGCTTTCTGGGCCCAAAATTAGGCATGGGGAGGGGGTTTGGGCACTTGTTTCAGGGAGAGCACGGGGGTTGGGCACGCATGCACAGGGGGCAAGGGGCATTGCATTATCAAATCAAATCAAATCAAATTCGGATTTATTAACCGCACCCTCTCCCCACAGGGACCCGGGGCGGTGCACAGGAGAAACTAAAAACAATATAGAATAAATACAAAATACATACTTAAAACATAATTAAACAGTGTTACCTGTGCTAAAACTGATTAAGAACCCATTAAAATACATTTGGAATCAATAGACAGAGAGAATTATTCAAGGCCGGCCAGTCGAAAGAAATAGGTCTTCAATTTCATACGGAAGGAGCGGAGGTCAGTGGTCGTTCTGATATCAGGGGGAAGGTCGTTCCAGAGGGCCGGGCAAGCTTGCATGTGCTATCATGAGCACGCAATTTTAGCATCTGAGGAGAAAAAGGTTAGCCATCGCTGTTCTAGTGCATTCTCTCCACCTTTTCAGCATTTAATATTGTAAGTCTCTTTTAAATCTGTTTTTAAATTTGTTCTTATTTCTTCTTTTATATTTTGTGTCATTTTTTTTATTGTAAGCTGCCCAGAATCACATAGGTAAGATGGGCAGTATAGAGTGTGATAAATAAACAAATAAATTCCTAGTTCATATTAATCTACTCTACTAAAGTGAATTGCGGTCAAAGATGGAATTGTCTAAAGCCATCACGTGAGCTTGAAGGCTGTGTGGATATTTAAATGAGGATCACCAAACTAAGAAAGTTTTTTTTAAAAAAAAATCTCTCTTTCTTTCTATCTCTTTTTTCTTCTTTTCTACTCCCAACTTTAGGAGGAAGTCCCTGGATTACAAAAGAAAACAGAAACTGTAATATACCATAGAAACTGGGCAGGAATCCAAGATCGTCCACACAGGGACTGCTAAAATAACAATTTTCTGCTTTCTTGTATAATGAAAATTGCTAACTATGTAACGCTAAACCTGGGCAGGCAAAAGGTGAAATTCCTGTACTATCCTACTTAATTATATTTGCCAAGAGACTTTTGAATAGATTTCAGAAGTAAGTAGTTATTTCAATTTATGTTCTTTGTAGCATATTTAAATGCACAATGTCTTGAACTCTATGAACATCAGATAATTTAAGGAAAGCAGCTTGCTATACAGAAACTAGTAAAGTGTTGGGAATCACAAAACACATAAACCAAATGAATAGATGGAGGATTATGGTGTCCAAGTGCCAAAAGGTTTGCTTGCAGCTTCTTTTTTTTTTTTTTTGGTTTCAAACAATTTTATTGGTTTTTACAATTATATAGGAAAAGGGGAAATGGTAGAGTTTAATGATAACATTTTAGGATTTCCGTGTCGGGGTCGGTGGTTGCCTCCGGGAGTTCATAAAAATACATTTAAAAAAAAATTATATAGTGGTGAGAATTATATATTACATATTACATTTCATACATTCGATCATTATTATTATTTTTTTAAGCATCCATCTTAGTTATAATGAATTTCAAAACATACTTATTTTTGAGATCTAAGTCTCTTAGCAATAGTGTCTTCTTGCTCCTTCTCTTCAATAGGTGGAGCCGCGGCTCCCCCTGTTCCGTCTCTTTCTTCTAGGAGTGGGGAGTGCTTTCTAAGAAAAGCCTCCGCTTCTCCTACTGTTTTGATTCTGACTCTACACCCTTCCCAGTATACCAACAATCTCTCAGGCATCAACCATTTAAACCAGATTCCTTTTTTGAAAAGCTTTTTAGATAAGAAGGAATATTTCCTTCTAATCTCTCAAATTTTTTTGGGAATCTGCTTCAATATAGTGATCTCCTTATCTTGATATTTTAATGACCCATCCCGTTGTGCCCTCAGTATCTCATCCCTTGTAAATCTTCTTAAAAATTTAATGTGAATTTCTCTTGGTACATCATTTATATGTAGAATTAATACTATAGATCATGTTTATATCCCCCCAAATATATTCTTTGTTTTTTTTTTTTTTACAAAATCTGCTAAAATTGTGCTCATTAAGTCCCTAAGGTCCTCCCCTTGCTCTTCAGGAACATTCTGAAATCTGAGGAAAAAAGACATTCTCTCAAACTCAATTTTTGACATCTGCATAGTAATTTCTCCTGTTTCTTTTCGTATTTCTCCTAACTCCTCCTTCATCTCCTCTGCCCCTTTCTCTAACACCTCAATTTTTTGTTTGTTTTCTATTGTATTTCCTTTTGTCTCTCGCATTTCTAATTTTAAATCTGTCAAGTCCTTTCTAATTTCTCGTATTTCTGTCATTATCTCCTGCAGCATCTCTTTGGTGGTAGGTTCTTGGGAAGTCTCTCCAGTTGATTCTTTTTGGAACATCTCAGTGTTTTTCCTTTGTTGTGAGATCGGACTGGATCTGGCAGATGATGGGGCAGAAAGGGACTTTCCAGCCGCAATAAAGACCAGAGAAGAAAATTAATCCTCTATAAAAAAAAAGAATAATCCACTTTAGGAGAGTCACCGAGGGCTTCTTGGGAGCGATAGAAAGTAAATTGTCCATTTAGCTGTTTCAAAAACACTGTGAGACTGCTTTCACTGGGTCAGGGAGTTTTCAATTGAGAACAAAGGAAGCCATCTTCTGCCTCATTGTTGAGAAGAAAGTGCAAACAAAAGTTCCATTGCTGCTAAGGCTCGTTAGAATGTTGCCACAATTAACTACTTAAGTAACAAAGTTTCCACTTTAAAGTGATGTTAATTCAGATGCCAGTAATTCTTTTTCCTTCTCCTTTCCGGAGAGCATTTTAAAACGCCGCCTTTTACGAGGGGGGGTTTCTGCAAACAAAACTCCCCCCTCTATTTCTTCTTTGCAAAAAGATCGAATGAGTTAAACAAAAACTCACAGTCACATTCTTAATACAGGCGACCCGGTGCAATCCTCCATCCCCGGCATTTCCATCCAAATAGGAATTTTCTAATCATTCCGGCATCTGTTGGCAAGAGGAAGCTCCCCCCGCTATCCGTTCTCCAGCTCCTAGGTCGAAGCGGGAAGGGCTCTCCTCCGACTGCTGTCTGGGGGGGACCCCCCCGCAGCCATCCCTACGGTAAAGAGAGTCTCTCCAGGACCCTCAAAACCCCCGAAGGGGTTCACCAGAGAAAACAAGCGGCAGACGCGTTGGAAAACACGTCCGTTGTCTCTGGAAACTGGAAGTCCAGTCCTGCTTGCAGCTTCTGTTTCTTTATACTAAGGTCAGGTGATAAAATAAAAACTTGTAGTCAGTTAGTAATCCAATTGTTTAAATGTTCATGTTTTTGTTGCACTTACAAAGTTTATAAAGATACATTTTAGCTAAAGTCAGATTGGATAAATGCCATTCCAACACAGTCAAATCCTATAAATTTCCCTGTGGTGAAGATGGTATTGCATGATCATAATATGCCTTCTTACTTTTCAAGGTATATAAATTGGTTGATTTTCTGTCCCAGGAAGAAGGAAAAAAGAATAATCAGATGCCTAAGGTTAGGAATTAGTAAGTATCTCTGTAGAACTATACGTACAGGTATACAGGTTCATAGTTTTATTTTTAAAAAGGTTTTATTAAAGAACAAGAAATAGAATGTTGTATCAAACAAGAGGGGACAAAAAGTGTGGTCACAATACAAACAGGGTTAAAATATCCAGCAATTCATAGTTGAAGTTAGGCATTAAAACACAAGAAAAGTTGAGATATATATTATTTCTATATACAATAACTGCCTCTGATGTTGCCTTCTAAAATTCCCAGTAACTGGATAGTGTCATCTAGACTCAGCTGGAGTTCATTATAATTCCAAGCCTCAAGGAGGCTATTTCGTTCAAATAGCTTGATCTTGCAATCTGGTGCTTTTCCACCATTCTGCCTTCTGTTACTCTACTAAGTGGATATGTCACTATTAAGGACTCAAAGAGTATAGGATAAGGATAAGATCTGAAGGACAAATCAGGAGCCCCCGTTCCACATTGTTATCCTCTGATATCTTTCTGTTCTTTAGAGAATAAAGTCGGGTGTGTTGTGTTCAGCTCATATGTCAACAACATACTGTGTTTCTATATGAAAGCAACTCACCCATTTCACCCATCTCTTCCCACTTATGACTGTATGACTGCAACTTTGTTGCTTGTATCCTTACAATTTATATTGATATTGATTGTTTCCTTATTGCTTATTTATACCCTATGACTATCATTAAGTGTTGTACCTTATCAGTCTTGATGAATGTATCTTGTCTTTTTATGTACAATGAAAACATATGAACCAAAAACAAATTCTTTGTGTGTCCAATCACACTTGACCAATAAAGAATTCATTCATGAATTCTATCTATCTATCTATCTATCTATCTATCTATCTATCTATCTATCTATCTATCTATCTATCTATCTATCTATCTATCTATCTATCATCTATCTATCTATCGTATGAAGTGGATTATTTGGACAAAACAATCTAAACATCCCTGTGTGAATGTAAACATAGTCATTGAAGTACCTAGTACTATAACTAATACAAATTTAGTATAAGATTATTGATTGTAAGTTTAAACAAATTTTATTGGAAAGAGGAACAAGAAGGTAGTATCTGTCTGTTATTTTCCAGAACTGCTCAGATATTGCAAGGAGGCTTCTGCTACACCTGCGTAATCTTAGGAAATATCTAAGAGTCTTTATTAGCCGGCCTGGCATAGCTGCTACAGCTATGCTATTTTTAGAGTTGGGTTTTAAATTAAATTGGTCTTTTAGCACGGGCTAAATTATTTAATTTTAGTTTTAACTTTTGTAGAATTTTGTATTGTTTGTATTTTGGGATTTTTAAATTCCTGTGCGCCGCCCTGAGTCCCACTTCGGGAGATAGGGTGGGATAGAAATCTAATAAAAGTAAAAGTAAATAAAGTAAAGGATTCTTGCATTCTGAAGCACCTTTTTGTAACTAAACCCAAAGCACTATGCTGCCTCAGCTAAAAAAAAAAAAGATTTATATCTGAGGTTTCCTAAGTGCAAGACACTGCAGCAAAGATAGATAGAAAACTATTCATGGAAAAGTTGCTGGAAATTGATTATACTTATATCATTCAAGGCATGATTACTCCAATTACTCAATCTGGTTCTCATAAGAAGGCACAGAGTGAAAGGGTGCTCCAAAGAGTCAAAGGAGCTAAAGAAACAGTAGATTTGGAGAAGCTGCTTTCTTCAGAATAAAAACATCTCATAATCTCTGCAGCAATCAAAAGAGAAAACTGGTGAATACTTTGGCAGGTGTGACAGAAGAGAAATGATGGTGATTGGGAATCAAGAGCTTTATATCCTGTTGGCCTTGTATATGCTGTCTAAAAGCATAGGCCTCACTTTATCCCACAAGAATGTTGGCTGCAATTTCATATGATCATGAACCAAGTAGGGAATCCTACTTCTCTGATACAAGGGACTGTCTCTACTGAAATATTAATGATCTTTCTCTTGACTCAACCCCTTTTTCTTCTCCTCTGTGCGTAACCAATCTGTAGCACTGAAACCAGAATTTCCACATTGCATTTGGGCTTCAAAGCTATATTCCCATTTCCTTAATGTCTTCCCCAGTTCTTATTTCAGAAGCATATTGTTGTAAATAGGTATTCTTCTAATGTCACTTGTTTTTCCCACTCATGATAAACTATAGCTTTTTAACAGCAGACAAATATTATTTTTGCAGTGAGCTAGTCCTTTCCCAGGCACCTGTAAGCTTTGTGACAGAACAGAGCCATATCTAGCATCAGCCACCCACAAGCTTGTCTGCCTCCACCTCTGCTCTCTGTTTGCTCGCTGGGAAATGAACTCTAATGCATTTACCTTTACGGATCTCTGTCTCTCCTTGCTGTTTATAACTGTGACCTCCTCCTGTTAGTTTATGACTTCATTCCTGGCAACAGAACTAAAATGAAGTTAGACCTTTCAGATGAAGTTTGGCCTTTGTGAATCCTACATGCTCTAATTGTTAACAAGGCAAAGAAGCAATTGCAGATCCATTTTGAAGGTGCTCCCACTCTCAGAGGCACATCTGCTGATCCTTCTGTGGAACCCCTCCAAGGCCATAAAATGTATTTCTTTGCAGTTTCCTTTGGCTTCCATCTCTCGGTCTTTATGAAATGTGTGAAAACGTGTCTTTTATACCAGGCTCCCAATGTTAATTATACTAATTCATGATTTTTAATTACATTTTGTTTTCATACCTCACATTTTTCTTTGTGTTGTTTTAAATTATAATCATCCATGTGTTCTTTTTTCAACAGACATGTAGCATATAAATCAACTAAAGAAATAAGAGTACACAGAAATGGGTATCTGAGGAATTTAATTAGTGATGATAATGCTACCTTAGACAAGCACCTTTGTCATCTTTATTCTGAGAGTAGCAAAATGTATTACAAATATTGGACTGAATTGAAAGATGACCTTCACCGGACTGTTTATTTCCATTGGTAGAAGCAAATTTTTCTCCATCTTTCAAAAGAAATAAAATCTATTTTGTTAGAGTTCCAGAGATTGAGTTTCCTTATTTTATCTCCCACCAGTATTTTTTTTTTCTTCCTGTTTGGAATAATCACTTCGCTAGAGAAAGTTGCATGGCCATATTATCATTATTAAAAGAAAAATAGAAAAGAGGTGGTATCTGTAATAATGGGAGTCCTTGAGCTTCTAGCAAGCATTTATGCAAGATGATTATTATGTATTTCATAGGTGGGGGGGGCATACCTGCAAATTCTGAAAGGAATCGATCCTCTGTTCACTGTTTCAAGTTTCACTGAGATGAAACTTGAATTTTCATCTCAAACAAAAACATGGAATGAAAATGTGACCTCACTTTATTCTAAAATAGAGGTGAAGGTAAAATTGTCCTGAGCTAGTTCTACTTCATTAATGTCATGAACTCAACTCCTCTTTTATAATTTTCTTTTGTTAAAATGTACATCTATTATGCCAACTCAGTAAGAGGGACATGAGTTGCAAAGAAGAATAGAGTAAGGGCAATAACAACATTTAATAATTAAATTTCCTTTTCTTTATAAATAATGATAGGAATAAAAGAATAAACATCTGAACTACACTTACAACCAATTATAAAGTGAAAATTTATATTAACATAGATAAAGGAAATGTAAGCCAAAGTTGGGTTCATAAATGTATATTTTACTTGTAGCTCTTTGGGGATAAAACCATTTTTCTAGCAATACTGATAAACAGCTTTATGTATATGTGTATATATACACAAAGAGAGACACACACACATAAAAGTATGTCTGTGAAGGACAACCCATTCATACAGAGGAAATCAATTTGATCCAATTATTTGTTATAATGCATTGAACATATACCTAGTGTACATTGGATATATAGGCTTTAATCCACTTTCTCATGTCAAAATTATATCAGAATCAATTGCGAGCCTCATATATTAGTAAAATAATGCTTATAATCATACATCACAAACTAGAGCTCTGTATGGAAAAAATATGTGAGAGCTTCAAGTGGGCCTTAGGAAGGTCAAAGAACATGACACATATTACTCATGGATGCTGCATAATTAAGAAAGCCAAAGAATACCAAAAATGGTATATGCTTCATCAATTATAAAAAAAATATTTTGTGCTCCAGTGGGTGATGGGAATCAAAATGTAAATATTAATCATTTGCATAATTCAGGTAACCCTGATGACACAGATAAACCTCCAGTAACCATAACAACTTGCTAAAAGAATGAAAATGACCAGCTGTCTGCAAGGAGTATAAATCAGGGGTGAAATTCACCAGTTCTGACAGGTTCTAGTTAACAGTAGCAAAAATTTTGTTTAGTTTGGAACAACTAAACTAACAACAAATTTTGTTTAGTTTGGAGGAAAAGAGGTGATATCTGTAATAATGGTTGGTGCCAGAGTGGGGTGGAATGGAGATTTTGCAAGGAGTGGAGAGGGAATGAGGATTTTGCAGATGTAATGCAGTGTAATATTGACAGCATCATTAGTTTGGTAGGCAAACATCAAGAGATCTAACAGCAGATTTGGGATGACTTTTATGAGACCAGCACTAACCTTTCAAAGGTGTTCATAAGTATAGATGTCAGGGCAACCAATCTGTAGTCATTCAGCTCCCTGATGGAGGATTTCTTAGGAACTGGGATGATGATAAAGTATTTGAAGTAAAAAGGGACACAACACGTTTCCAGTGATTTATTAAAAAAATCAGTGTGAAGATTGCCAATTGTTACATGCATGTTTTGTCCATCTGAGCCTGGTGCTTTTCTGATCTTTTGTCTGTGAAATAGATCTTGCACACTTTTTTTCACCGGAGGTGGGGAGCCTAGAGAAAGGTGAAGGATGGAGATTGGTATAAGAAGATAGGTATAGAAAAACTGGCTAATCAAGGGGCTGTGTGCCATTGGTCTTTTCTCTCTATACCAATTTCTGCACTTCAAGGGAATTTCAAGTATTGAAATTTTCAGATGATACAATGGTCATTGGCCTCATTTAAGATGGTGATGATTCTGCATACAGATGGCAGTGTGTGTGTGTGTGTGTGTGTGTGTGTGTGTGTGTGTGTGTGTGTTGAACAACTAGCCCTGTGGTGTAGCCAGAACAATCTGGAGCTGAATACATTTAAAATTATAGAGATGAAAGTAGATTTTAGGAGGAACCCTTCTATTTTACCACCTTTTATCATATTCAACAACACAGTATTAGCAGTTGAGTCTTTCAAATGTTTAGGTTCCATAATCTCCCAGGACTCAAAAAGGGCATCTAATATTAGAACCATCACTGAAAAGCACAGCAAAAAATGTTCTTCCTGCATCAACTCAGGAAGTTCAGACTGCCCCAGGAGCTGTTGATACAGATTCTCCCTTTCAATCTTACTTCTCCACCAATAAAGTTGATCTCATAAAGACAACTTTGTACACAGGCTGTGATTGCTACCACAATTGAGGAATAATTGAAAAAGTTTAATGCTCTACCCTGAAAAAGCTGTGTAATTATAACCTGTGATGGTTACTATAAAGCAAATAAACATTTTCCACAAAAGAAGTCTCCAAAAGAACATCTACAAAAGAAGAGAAAGGAAAAGAAAATAAGAAAGGAAGGCGGGAGGGAGGAGGAGGGAGAGAAGGAAAGAAAGAAAGAAAGAAAAAGAAAGAAAGAAAGAAAGAAAGATGTTTATTACTTATTAGGCATTTATTTCAGAGAGGTTAGTTTCCAGATCTGATCTAATTGGTTCTATTTTTTGCTACTGACCATTGCATTTCTTTCTTTCTTTCTTTCTTTCTTTCTTTCTTTCTTTCTTTCTTTCTTTCTTTCTTTCTTTCTTTCTTTCTTTCTTTTTCTATCTATCTTTCTTTTTCATCTTTTCTTTTCTTTCTCTCTTTCTTCTCTCTTTCACACACACAGACAGACAGACAGACACACACACACACACACCTCTCTCTTTAGTTCCTTCTTTCTTTTCCCCATGGTCAGGTTGGCTGTATCTCCAAACACTTGTAAGTACTGTATGTTCTGTCATATCCTGAAGTCATGCATTAGCACCTTTTCATTCAGCAAAGGGTGAGAACAGATATCTTTTGGCAGCTGACAGCAGGGAGCAAGAAGAGAGGAGGAGGGAGAAGCTGTAGGACTAGGACACTGTGGTGGCCTGGTGGCTAACATGGCTAATGTACCAGCTGTGAATAACCTCTTTTTTTTCTTTCTTATTCCATCCACCCAACAGATGTCTCTCTGTCATTGTCATGTCCTCAAGCTATCCTGGTAAATGATTTGTGCATTATAAGTGAGTCACCAAGGTGGCAATTGAACCTCTTCGCAGCTCAAAATTGTTGATGTGTGCACTGAGAGTGAAGTGTGTGTGTGGGTGAGAGAGAGGGAGGGGAGAGAATGAGAATGAAAAGAGAAAAAAATAAAAAGGGAGGGAAAGAAGGAGGGGAATGGGAGGAAGAGAAAAATGTCAAGGTTACCTTGTTTTGGATGGAGAATCAAAAGGGAGGGCAAATTAACTGCTGCCTCGGTTGGATCTTTTGGATCTCCTTGACTAAGGCAGTACCTTCCTGCCTCCCCTGAACAGATGCAAACATCACTTTGAAACATTTTTTTCTTTAAAAAAAAAAAGAACGCTGTGCTTGTTTTGAATGCATGCTTTCATACCGTGGTAAGAATGTTCATGTAGAAAGGCTGAAAAGTTTGAGAATATGAATAACGTAGCATTTCAAAATGTGTGAGGAGATATAATTGAATTTTGCAATGCAAAAATATAGTTTGTTATAAATGAGAGCCACAGCTGCCATTAGTTGGGAATTAGGAGATATTAATTAGAAGACTATTTGCTTCTTTCCTGTTACTTGTTTCTTTTTTACTGCTAAATGAATAATCAGAAAGTATACCATTCATACTTGTGAAAAGATACGAGGAACTGTATATTTAGGAATAAGAAGAACAAGAACAATAATAATGTTTTAATTAAACATTTCTTTTTAGCAAATTGGCTCAAAGATGCTTAATAGAATATAGGGAGACAATCCATTATAACCATTACAATGACAATAAGGCTTCGTTGAACAAGGAGAAGGTAGCAATAACATAGCAATATGACCTTTGTGCAGAGAAAGCATGCCAAGTAATTGTAAATTTTTACAGATGGTAGATGACACGTTTTCCTGTGACTTTGAACTTACTTTGCTCTTGCAACATTCTGCATATCAATTGGACAGCAATATTTCTCCCATGTAATGCTCAAAAATTACTTCTGTGATCTTTTCTTGTTGCACCCTGTTCACATGTAAATATATTAGTTGAAGCATTTTCCTTGTGTCTTATAGTGCATATGCCAGGCCATTGTGACCTCCATATATCTAGTAAATGTAGGCAATATTTTCTCTTTGCTGCTGATCATTCAGCAGTACATCATCTAGTTAATCAGGCTGTTCTGTTGCCGCTTTTGCTAAGTACAGCTTTTGTTTTCTTTCCTTTGTTCCTGGCTATATAATTTACTTCCATCATATTGTATTAATTTATCTTTGTTTATGTTAGCAAAGGAACACATTCCTTTGTCCCCATAGTTTAATCCTCCTGCTCCCAGTTAAACAGATTGCTTAAAATATTTCTGATGACTTTTTTGATATCAGATTGGGTCATTTGGAATTTATGGATGAATATAATAGCATTAATGTTAATTACAATCCAAACATTATTTTGAACAAGAGTTTGGTGGTCAGTAAACAGGAGTCAACTGCCACCAAAGTAATTCATTTGAGTCCTGCTCCGAAATGTAGACAATCTCGTAGTCTTCTGGATAAGGGCCAGGCAATGTTGAATTTTGTTTCAAAGGTGGTTTGTCTTGGATTAAGATCTATGGCTAACAGTACAATATTCCAGCTTGTTGGCTCTTCTGAAACATTTTTATAAGTGCATAACTCATATTCCTTCAATTTAATATGTATGATATGTAATCTGTATAAACTTTACCTAAGTGTATGTAGACATTAGTGTAATTTTCCTGGAAACCCATTTTTCATGTCATTGTTTGTAACATCTTTTTAAAGCACAGAGCCTTTATAATATCCTTTTCCCCTTTTGCGTGGGATTAATATGTGTTCTTATTCTGAAAGCTGACCTTTTGTTGAGATTTTTTTTCTGCTTTTTTAGCGTAATAATAAAATCTAATTTGAAGGCCAGGATGACTAGATCTCACACAAAGTTTAAAAGATTGAAGATTCACTTCAGGGTTTCCCTAAAGTTGAGAAAGGAGCGATACACATACACACACTCTCAACATAATCAAGATAAAGAGTGAAGATCATCCTACAGTAGATAACCGGCTAAAAGAAACAGGCACTTATATTTGGAACAGAGATTGAAAGATGCTAGAAGAGGCTGATCATTTTAGTGCTAACAGCAAAAGCATCATTTCATACTGTGTAGGGAAAACATAATGATGAACCACTCCTGTACTTTATTAAGAAAACCCAATAGATAGACAAGGAAGTGATTGACAATATGGTGCTGAATGACAGGTCACTCAAATCACTTAACATGGTAGTGAAGAAGAGCATGGTTTTTATTTGGCTAGACTAAATCCTTCCAGAGATCTGGATGTGGATGTTGCTATGGAGGAGGGGGGAAAAAACCTAAAGCTGCAGAAAGAATTACAGTGAGGGCATGGTTTGGAAAAAAAAACCATGAAGATGGGAAAACTCAACATGGCTAAAGATTAAATCAGTAAACTTCACATTGCCATCTTGGGCATCACACAGATTAGAGATGTATATGGAAAGGGAGATGTCAGCTCTTCAGTATAGTTTTTAAAAAGGCTAAGAAACAAGACACTTTGTTATTGATGCATACTGGATAACTGAGAAACCCAAAGAAGATAAAACAGAAATCAGTATGCGCTTTATTAATTATAAAAGGGCTTTTTGCTTGTATGTCACATCTTCAGAAAAATGGGAACCTCAAAACACGTTATAGCCATGATGGCGAACCTATGGCACGGGTGCCACAGGCGGCACCCGGAACTATTTCTTAGGGTACGCGAGGCGTTGCCCAGTCAGCTCCAGCACGCATGTGCGCGCTGGCCAGCTGACATAGGCCTTCTTTTGAGGCTGTTTTTTTTTGCCCTCTGGAGGCTTCAGGGAAGCTCCTAAAGCCTCTGGAGGTGGGGGGGAGGCTGTTTTCACCCTCCCCAGGCTCCTAGAAAGCCTCTGGAGCCTGGGAAGTGCAAAAAAAAGCATGCTAAAATCAGCGGGTCGCACACACAGCATTATGGGTGTGGCACACCCAAGCACGACCCCCCCTATTCCCTACTCTTTTGGCATGTGAGCCAAGAAAGGTTAACCATGGCATGGGACCTAGTTATCTGCAGGATCGCATCCTACCCCATACATCCCTTCGGCTGATTCGCTCCCACAGAGAGGGACTTCTCCGGGTGCCATTCACTAGGCAATGCCAGCGGGTGACGCCCAGGGGAAAGGCCTTCTCTGTGGCGGGCCCGACCCTCTGGAACGACCTTCCCCCCCGAACTTAGATCTATCATGGACCTCCGCTCCTTCCGCCAGCAACTAAAAACCTACTTTTTCTAACAGGCCGGCCTGGCCTAACCTACCGTTTTCAGCCTCAGTTGTTTAGTAGAGAAATTTTGTATTGGGCTTTAGGGATTTTTAATGGGGTAGTTTTTAGCACAGGGTATAATTTAATATAGTTTATTTATGTATTTATTGTGATGTATTGTATTTTTATATTTTCCTGTGCACCGCTCCGAGTCCCTTTGGGGAGAGAGGGCGGTTAATAAGTCGAATAAATGAAATGAAATGAATGAATAAATGAACCATCACTGCGTTATAGCCATCATGTGAAATGTTAGAAAGCAACAGTTGGAGGGAAGATGAGTGGCATAGCAAAACAGAGTGGATCTAGACTGGTAGAGGAGTGAGAAAAACTGCTTACTCCTTCCTCATTTATTTCAACCTGTATTGTGAATATATATTTAGGGATAGAAGACTGAATTGGAGGAAAATAAGCCTAGTTTTAAAACTGAAGTAAAATATCCACAATCTGTGATATATTGACAATACTACTCTCATAACTGCAAATGCAAATTATCTTCAAGCTCTAGTAATGAAAGTCAAGTAGCATAGTGAGAAAAATGGAGTCAAAAGTAGTTATAAAGAAAGTCAAACTAATGGCAGCACATTCAGCAACTAGTCTTCAAACTGACAATGCAGATTAGCACCTGGTAGGGTATTAATGAAGGTCTTTTTAAAAAAATGATGAGATTCTACGACATGTCTATACCTACACAGATCAAAATCATACAGGCAATTTTTAATGGAGGTGAACGTTGGATTTTGAAGAAGCAGGACACGAAGGGTATTGATGTCTTTGAACTTTGATCCTAAAGAAGATTTTTGAAAATATAGTTGACATTCTGACTTTTCCTTAGACTGATAATTCATAAAGAACTGAGGTAATCAATGCAGAAATCTACCAAGATCAGTGGTATCAACAAAGCTCCTAAGAGGTTCAGATGAACCAACAGGACCTGGTTTGCTCCATAGCACACATAATTTCCCATGTCAAAAGCAATGGTTTTTCTCCCTAAATTCAGGCTTAATATCTTGGTTTCTAGACTAATTCAATCAGTTTTTAAAAGGAAGCCGAAGCTGGTCAATAGTATTAATTCCTTTGTGTGCTTAAATTTTTTTAAAAAATGAGGCGATTGAAATGTCTTTTTAAACAAAAGAAAAAGCCATGTTCTGGGAAGTAAATGCTGACTAACAATGTCTTCGTTTTATTGTGACTTTTCCCCCCCTGTAAAGTGTGATTAGTAGCAAAATGTAAATAAAAAACCCCAAATTGCTTTATTCATCGTGTACATTCTGCAGTTAAAATGAATGAAATTCCCTGTGAGGAAACATCTGACTAAGCAAAATAATGGTTATGTATTTGTGAAAATGTTTAATGAACTCCCCAGTTAATAAAATGCTGTTATTTTAGAGCCCATTACAATGTGTGTTAAATTAATTTGAGGCTACATGGTTGAAAGGCTTTTTTTCTTTCCTGTCTTAATATACCAAGAATAATTTACCTTCGTTGCACGTGAGAGGGCAAAGAGCTTAGATAGCCAGGAATGCTGGCAGAACGGCAGAAGCAAAAGCCCACAAATGTAGGAGTAAGCTATTCACAAACCTTGTCTTTGTAATCATTTGTCTAATGTCAGTTCAAAGTCAGGGAGCTTGCCAAAGATCAAACACATTTTTTTAAGTGCATATTGTAAATGTTCTGGCTGGCATGCATTTTCTATTTCCTTTTGTTCTAAAACTCATATATTTACCATGTCTTCAATGTGTTGGGCAATATCTTATAGGCTGAAAGGCAATGTATCATTTGTTGGGTAAGTAAGGTATTTCTGATGAGGGTAGGTAAATCCTCTGCTACTAGAGGGAGAGAGAAATTCAATTACTTTAAAAAAGTGGTTTTGTAGAAACTTTAAGTAGTAGATGTCAATCTCAATTGTCCTTTACATGACCTTCAGAGATTGTCCTGAATATGTGTCATGTCATTTATTGAGTTGACTAAAACACATGTTTGCTGCACTGGTGTTAATATTCAGTATCTGTGTACAGGATTATTATGAAACCAGCAAAGAGCTATGCCCAGTGGTAATGAACTGATGAATTGTAGGAAGATTTGAGGTAAACCAATCTGATTTATTTCCCAAATCTAAGGGTCAACAAAAACACAATTTATTTCAATATTCCAAATGTTGCAAAAACATTTTTCAAAATGTATGCAAAATTCAAATGTTAAAAGAAAGTATACGTAAAAACACGCACACATATATACTGTGTATATGTAATGAAATTAAATAGCAAATAATGCCCTATATTAAGGAAAAGACAATTTCTGTATTGTGCAGAGTAAAATGTGGGTTTAAAAAACACACAAAATTTGCACTGAAGGTTAACGGCATCACAAAATTTGCACTGAAGGTTAACGGCATGTATGAAAAAACAGTATGAGAATCTAATTAAAACAACACTATCAGGCTCCTCTTTCCATATTTCTAATCCACAAGATGTTCTACTTCTTGAATCCCTTGGCATGTTACTTTCTTATGCTCACTCCTATATTCTACTTAAAAAGAGAGCCCCATGAGAGAAACTCTTAACAATATAGGAAGAGAACTCATGTGGTTGGCTTGGCCTAAAGAGAGTCTTAACTTCTTTTCCCAAGAGTGTTGGAGCCATTACAAATGTAGAGGGACTATTTAACTAGAGAACAGATGGAGTTGAGAAAATTAGCTAGAACAGACAGAACTGACCCTAGAAAAGTGATACAGCTACTTCACGTGGAATTCAGAAAAGGCTGGTGCATTGCGTGCTGTCAATACTACTCTCCTTATTAGAATCTGCCTGCTTTCCTATCTCCTGTTATTTTGACAACTGGTTGGCATTCATAGTGGTGCTTCTTTTTCTGCCTTCCTGTCCCTCCCAACTTTGTTCTTGGTAGGGACAGGCATTTTGCTGTAAAAGGAATCTGGACATCCAGCAAGTCATGAAAAAAGCAGGAAAGAGATGACCTTCACATGTGGCCATTTACTTGGTTGTACATAAAGAAAGAGTAATAAATGGAGGACTCTGGACTGAAGAAACTCCCCTGGACAAAGGTGCTCCTCATAGAAAGTTTCACAAACTTTCTATGGGATATAAATCAAATAAAACTCAAAATCAAACTCTTGAATTTGGACATGGGGAGGATAAATTCTGATTCTATAGAAATATAAAGTATTTTTACATATTATGCAACCAGAAGTAAATAACCCAAAACAGAAGCCACAAACTATAAACTGGAAGAAAAAATGTTTAGGAATAATACATTGTTGACATTATATTATCTAAATAAAATGTAGATTATCAGATCACACTATATAATATACACACAGTACACAATGTACAAAGCTGGGAATATTTTCTGAACCAATATACATATCATGCCAAACTACTGAAAATTAATTTGTCAAATTATTGTAAATCCTTAAAAGTTGTAGATCCTTAGAAGCTTAGGCCAAAATATGAATAGAAATTAGACCGGATGAAAAGAATAGCAAATGTTTCAATTATGATAGTATTAGAATAGTAGATAGTAGATATATATGCAAAAAGAATTATATATACCTGTCATTGGATTAGACAGATTACTTAGTGTTATGTATATAGGTCCAGTAGCCCATCATCAGGTCAAAAGGTCACCTGGTCCAGCATACTATATCACAAATAGCTAGCTCTGTGCATACTCACATTTGCAGGCAAGTTAGCTCTCTTGCTTTCTACTTAAAGTCTATAGTCTGTGACTCAGAAAGTACTATAAAACAATCTAGACTGCTAGCCATTGATTAATCCACTGAGTCATCCAGACATTCAGTCATCCATGAATTTGTCCAGACCCTTTTCAAAGCCATCAAAATTGTTGGTCATCAGCACATTTGATGGCGGTGAATTCCACATTTTAATTAAGGACTGTGAGAAGATTTACTTCCTTTTCTTGGTTCTGAATTACCCTGCATTTTGTTTCAATGAATGATTCATCCTTGAAACAGTGCTTTAGTTCTGCATTGTGTTATGAGAAAAAATAAACTAAAGTGGTGAATATCCTGTTTTCTCAGCAAAACACTAAATTTGACCTTGCTGTTAACTTGAACTACATTGTCCACATTTTGGCTTATCAGCAACTCCCAAGAATCTCAAAGATCCTTCTTTCTAACATCATTAGATTCTGCAAAGATCCTGTTCTATTCCTGACCCAGATTAGAAAGCGATTAGCTACAAGTACAAAAAAAGGTGCTTGCTAATGATGTCTAGCATATGCACTAAGGTCATGTAGGAGAAACTGTGTCTCAATCTTTGAAGACATTTGCAATTAGGGGGAGAAGTAATTGAGTTGGATTCTTGCAGTATCTCCTCCTCTCCCACATATGGACATTACCTATGACCCCATATTAAATATTAATAAAATGCAGATTTTAAATATTTAAGTTTTACATTTATGTTAATGAATACTGTCAATCAACTGAGGCTAAACATGTAGCTAATTTTAAGGTTAAGACCAGATGTTCAAAATGATCTTCTCAGTGAGCTTGAGGTTATCAACTGAGAGGTAAGGAAAATAGTAAACAACTTTTTTCAAAAGTTCACAAGAATTAATACTGTTGTCATCAGTATTTCCAAAATTATTATTGTTCATACATGCATTTCAAAAATAAAGTTAGTTCATCAGTTATCACTGAATAATGTTGATCTATTAAATATAGCTCTTTTTGTATCTTAATTAAAGTTCAATTATAGTTTTTTTAAATGGCAGTAATAATATGAATTTATCTTCATTCACATCTACCACATTAATTGTGAGGAAATAGACAAAACTAGGAGATAAATATGCTATCTAATAGGGTTGATACAGAAGTATAAACAAAACAGATTTAAAAATACTGAGATTATTTGTCAATTTCCCCAAGATCATTTATGAACGTGATTTTATTCTTGGTAGTGACAACTTGTATTAATATATAAGTTATAAAAGCAGAATTATAAATAGATTTCACTGAGTAATATTTATCTATTCTTTCTCACTTTTCTTTTTCATTTATTAAGCAAATAAATGATATCTTAATAAGCAAAGAAATGCCACCATAGTATTGGCTCCCATTCTAAAATGATATTCAGGTACCTACAATATATAAAAACAAAAAGAAACAATTAATAATTTGGAAGAATTTACCTGCATTCAGAAAACCTGCCTGCTAAAAATGCAAAAGTACATTTTCAATTGCATAGGATTTTAGCACTGACTGTTGACTGTATGCAATATAGTAAACTTGTTTAACAGGAAATGTCTATTAGGCTATAATGTCTAAATGGCATTATAATTTTCATATTCATATTCTTTATTGGGCTATTGAAGTTGAAGTCGTTGAAGTGATGTCCCGATGTGTGGAAGCTGTACGGATCTGGATGGGAAGCAACAGACTCAAACTCAACCCGTCCAAGACCGAGTGGCTGTGGTTTCCTGCGTCCTGGTACAACCAGCTGATTCCATCACTGGCCATAGGGGGCGAACATCTGGCCCCCGTGGATCGGGCACGCAACCTAGGTGTCCTCCTGGATACCCGGCTGCCTATGCAAGATCACGTGACAGCCGTGGCCAGGGGGGCTTTCCACCACGTACGCCTGGTGCGGCAGTTGCGTCCCTTATTGGACCGGGACGCCCTTCGCACAGTCACTGACGCGCTTGTGACATCCCGGCTAGACTACTGTATGCTCTCTACATGGGGCTCCCCTTGGGGTGCACCCGAAGACTGCAGCTGGTCCAGAATGCGGCTGCGCGGGCGATCTTGGGAACGTCTAGATATTCCCATGTAACACCGCTCCTGCACGAGCTGCACTGGTTGCCTGTGGTCTTTCGGGTGCGCTTCAAGGTGTTGATCATCATCTTTAAAGCGCTCCATGGCACGGGACCAAGCTACCTGCGAGACCGCATCCTACCTCATACATCCCTGCGGCCGATTCGCTCCCATAGAGAGGGGCTTCTCCTGGTGCCGTCCACCAGGCAATGCCAGCGGGCGATGCCCAGGGGAAGGGCCTTCTCTGTGGTGGGCCCAACCCTCTGGAACGACCTACCCCCCGACCTCAGAACAACCACGGACCTCCGCACCTTCCGCCAGAAATTAAAGACACTCCTGTTCCATCAGGCCGGTTTGGCCTAAGTTATTTACCTAGCCTTCAGTCTGTATTATAAATTGTTTTTAATTGGGTTTTTAATGGATTATGTTTTAGCTTTTAAATTTTAGCACAGGGATAACCTATTTAATTCTATATTAATTATTTATATTTTATATTGTTTGTTTTTAACTTCCTGTGCACCGCCCCGGGTCCCTTCGGGGAGAGGGTGCGGTTATATAAATTTGACTAATAAATAAATAAATAAATATTATACGCATAGATAAAAATAAACTACAATTGTAGAAGACTTAACATCATACAAGCAGTGCACTTTTCATTTAACAATTCTTAAAAATAAATTACATATATGGAAGATTGATATAGTTCTTTTGGAAGTATGGTGGGAACTTAATCATTAAAAGAAATCCATAACATCATTACATCTCAGCATATTGCATTATACCTACACATATAAATATCACTATCAAATTTGAAAATTTGTTTCCTGTTTATTGAAATCTTCATCAATGTAGAAATGTGCAAACTTCTGTGCCACCAATCTCTCTTCCTATATCGATTGAATTAGATTTAGATTTGGCTTTTGGAAAATCTCTGGTTAATTGACTGGAGGGATTCCAACATTTATTTTTAAAATATCTTTAGGAGATCCAGTTCAAGACTTTATGGCTACATGACAGGGGGAGAAAAGCTGTCTACAAAAATGATTTGTACGGCATATGTGAAATTGTTTTTTCCATTTGAAAATTATACTGGAGATTTAAATTGGGATGAATGTTTTGATGCTATTAGATTTCAGGTTAAAAAAGAAAGAACACAATTGTGGCATCAGAGAAATACTGAAGTTGTTCTCTGAAGTACCATAAAATCCTTAAGTAGCTATCTAGCAAAGGTGAAACTGTGATAGTATAAGTATTGTGGCCCAGCTGGATCTGGCTGAGTGCTGATGGACTCAGATAGCGAGGAACCATATGAGTCTGCTCTGGAAGATGAGGGAGTGTTCAGAGTCAGAGCAGGAACCAGAGAGGCTGGTTGGCCACCAGGAGGCACCTGAGGCATGGACCAGTGGAGAGGATCAAAGGCAGTTTGTCCCTGATGCTAGATTGAGAAGGGCTGAGAAACGGAAGCAGCAACTCCGTAGGCAGGCTCCAGGTGGTTGTTGATTGGCCCCTCCCAAGGGAGCTTATAGGTGATACGTTGTGAGGGGACATTTGCAGGAAACAACCATTTGAATTAATAGCCAAGAAAGTCTGTCTGCGTATTCTAGCCGTGTTCATTTGGACTATCTGTGTGAAAGGTTAGCAAAGAATTTATCTCAGTAATTGAACAGTGGCAAACAGCCAAGCCTGTGTTCTGGTCTATTCACAGGCCGGGGGTCAGAACATATAAGTATGTAGTTATTCATCATCTTGAATTTATTTACTTTTTTAGTCTTTGCTTTACTTACATAAATACATATGTGTTATATGGACACAATGATTAACATAAGAGAAAGAAGATCCTAGGAATTGTTCCAGTTGAAGTGCAACTCAATTTTTATAAGGAGAAAGCATGGGCATTGCATAGCATTTATATCTATGTTTATATTATATATAGGGGACACAGTGGCCCAGTGGCTAAGGCACAGAGCTTGTTGATTAGAAAGACTGGCAGTTTGGTGGTTCGAATCCCTAGCACCGCGTAACAGAGTGAGCTCCCCTTACTTGTCCTTCTGCCAATCTAGCAGTTTGAAAAGCATGTAAAAATGCAAGTAGAAAAATAGGAACTACCTTTAGTGGGAAGGTAACAGTGTTCCATGCGCCTTTGGCATTTAGTCATGCCGGCCACATGACCACAGAGACGTCTTCAGACAGTGCTGCCTCTTCGGCTTTGAAATGAAGATGAGCACCACCCCCTAGAATTGGGACGACCAGCACATATGTGCGAGAGGAACCTTTACCTTTTTATACTATATATATATATTTCTTCTGGTCTACTACTTTGGAGGAATATAATTTTAAATTCAGGATCATTTTCCCAATTATGAATACTCTTGATTTAGGGTAAATAGACTATAACTTTAAACCTGCTGTTCCAGGAAACCTTATGATTAAAACAGAATGCAAATAGTGTGCAGGCATATACAGGTCAATTATGTATGCAACAATACTTTCAAAAAAGTAGTATACCTATTTCCCTGACCGAAAGCACCATTGAACTCAATGATACGAATTGCAATTCAGCTAGTATTTTGCTTCTGCTTTATTTTTCAAATAAAGATCTACTTTCAGGAATACCCATATAGAAAATATCTTTATAGAGTAATCTAGAGATAACGTATAGAAAATGTAAGCTGAATATGTAAATTCATTTTCTGCTAATCAAGAGAAGCAATTAAACACAAGGTTCCTTAAATAGTACTGTCACAAGCCTTCATGTTTCCGTCACAGTACATATGGTCCAATTGTTTACAGATGAAAAAAAGAGAATGAAAGAATGAAAATCCATGATCAGATGTTAAATCAAGATGTTTTCTTCACTTTCCAATGATGGGCTGTCTGCCAACACTTACAATAAGAAATTCAGAGGATTTTTTTTTTTTAAATAGAAAAAGAAGAGGACATTTCTCATGTTTTAATATTACTGTACTGTGTCTCACCCATATCAGATTCAATGGAAAAGAAGACTTGTTTTAAGTCTCTTTTGTTCAGTTCTTGATAAACACTTTCTTGGGAAAATGTACATAATAAAAGAGTGAAAAATCAGGAGTAAAAATGAGCTTAGATGTGAATAGGTACCATGACATAAAGGCAAAGCCACCTGTCAATGAAAACATTTCCTTCATTGCACCGACTGGCAGCCAGAAGCTCTTGATTTGTTTTAGTCGGATGTGATTCAGATTTATTGGATTTATATGCTGCCCTTCTCCCAAAGGACTCAGGGCGGCGTACAACATAAGAGACATATAGTACAAAAGTTAAAAAAATATTAAATAAAAAATCCAGTAAGCAATAAATTAATAGACATTATAAAATAAATTAAAATTTGAATTAAAATTAATTCGTTATTTTGTTCAGGCCAGTCAGGCTTGCTGGAAAAGCCAGCTTTTTAGGGCATGCCGGAAGGAAGGGAGATCAGGAATTATGCGAAGCTCCGGGGGTAGTTCATTCCAAAGGGTGTGATAGTAAGTTCAATGCTTTAAGTATTTAAATTGACAATTTAAAGTCAATTTTCTGAACTCTTGCGGAATATTTCATTAATTTGTAAAACCTAAATATTATGTAAACTTTTCCTGTTTTGGAATGCCTGATCAAGGATTCATTGTGCTGGTGCAAATATATCATTATTAAATTATTAGGCTGATAACTTGGTTTTCATCAAGAAACCGAAGATATATGTATTACTTTCTCCTTGCTGTCATCTGTAAAAAGCTGTACATAAATATTAAGTATACATTCAAATTTGCATAATGATATCATATTTAACTTTCTATTATATGGAAGTTCTGTTTGGGACACATTAAAATTTATAATATGACTAAGGGTGCCTAAATTTACAATTGTATCTTCTGTTTGAAGGGTGAAACACAAAAGAATGATATAGAAGGAAAAACAATCAGAAATTCCCCAAAGGGACAATTGATGTTTGATAATATGATGCAGGAAAGACATTTTATATGGTGTCTGAAGGGTAATCACATCAAATAACTTTAAGCAATGACCGTAGCTTTCTTCTTAGAAACATATAAAAAACAGGGCACTCATTTTAAATTTGGCGATTCCAGTGGAATATTGAATGCCAACTCTCTCAAATAATCAAATGTTTCTTTGGATATTGAATTAAGCTAGGCATATAATGCCAAGTAAATATGAAGTTGGTTCCATATATTAAAATCAGCATGTTGCTTGCATTTTATGAGAACCAATTGCTACAGCATCATATGTAGCGTACAATGGAATGCCCATCTGCTTTTTCTAAATATAGACAAGTTTGTTTTGCCTAATTTTTGCACCCACTTGAACATCTAGGTTGATATATTTATCCTGAATGCAATTTATTGGATAAATATCTCTGCTTATAAGAGATGGAAGGAAATTGAGCAGTGATGGGCCAAATCCAAAGAAACTGCTATGAAGAAATGAGAGCCATAAAATGGCATCATTTTAAGGAACTGTAAAAATAAAAATAATAATGGAGAGATAAAAACATTTACATTCATTTAGCACTTAATGCAAATTATATTAGAGCCTGTTTGGTGTAATAGTTAAGAAAGGGGTCGGCAACCTTAAACACTCAAAGAGCCACAAAAATCCTAACTAGAATCCCCCATTAAATTCTGGAGCTGACCAGAAGTCCGGTTCCCCAACCATAGAGTCTCCTCCTAGTGCGGCATCCTTTTTCCTATACCTGTCTTAACCCAAAGCCCTATCAATTGTGGAGCCAACTAGTGAAAGAGAGGCATAGCAGATGAAAGAACCACATGTGTCTCCTGAGTCGTGGGTTGCTGACCCCTGGATTAAGGCATCAGACTAGAAATTGGGAAATCCTGGGTTCTACTACTCTCTTAGGCATGAAGCCATCTGGATGAATTTGGGTCAGTCACTTTCTTCCTGTCCTAACAAGAAGGACATTTCCTAGGGACTTGTCAAGGCCATCGCCAAATGCAAAGTCCAGGCCACTTCTGAAAAACACCTGGCCAAGAAAAATGGCAGGGCATTTTCTCCAGGGAGTCTTCAAGAGGGGCAAGTACAACAAGGACAAAGGCAAAATGAATTGCTAAATTGGCCACATCCACCCAGTCACATGACCACCTAGCCATGCCTACCCGGCTGGTCTGGCCCCCCAACAGTCTGAGGGACCGTGTTTAAAAAGTTTGATGACCCCTACTCTATGGGATATCCTTTCACTCAAAGAATACAAGAACAAGAGTTTTAGTAGAATATAGATAGTTTGGTATATTTGTGCATTTTTGTTTTTGTAGTTGTGTTAGTTTTTTAATCCTATGTTTGCTATCTAAAATTGCAGCTATATCAGTTAAATCAGTTTTTAAAATGGCTCGGCCCTAGTTGTCCATACGCCTTTTTCTTCAAGATGAGTCAAAAATTGCAGTTCAGGCAGAGAGTAGAAACTAGGCTGCAATCAAGAAAATTTTTCAGAAATCATATAGCAGTGGTGGGTTCCAGATCCCGTTGCAACTGGTACGGTGCAATGGGGCTGGGAGTCCACCACATGAATACATGCAGCACGTGTGCACATGTGTGCATGCATACTTACCACCCGCGATGCTCTGCAATGCTTCCGCGATGCTCCAGCTGCTCGGTGGAGTGTCGTGCAGGCACCGTATGGTTTGTGCTTGTGTGCTGAAGCCCTGAACAGCTCAAATACAGGTAAGGAGCACTGGTGAGAGGATGGGCCCTCCAGAGCACCATTTTACTGGTTACCGGTCGTAACCCACCACTGTCATATAGCACCATTTCTAAAGGAACACCATTCCATTGCACTGGTTACCTATATGTTCCTCCTCAGACTTTAAATTTCTACTAATGACATATAATGCCTTTAAAACAATTTAAGTTTGGTTTTTTTTAAAGTTATGCTTATTTCATTACATGCCTAGTCGAAACTTAAGATTTGAGGAGGGCATATGTCTCATAATGGAGAATAGTACATAATTCAGAAAGATGCATTATGTGAGTATTTTGGAGAGGATCTTTTTCTTCCTTAGGTCAGACTGTCATTACTGTTATCTGCATCTACATTGGGTGAAATCTTGGCTTTTTCCTCTCATTCAGCTGTAGCAAACTGTAGCAAATATGGCCGTGTATAAAAGATGCTGTGAAATAACTGTTGATCTGTTTTCCTATCAAATGTCATGAATTGGCTATGCACTGTATGCACATAGGAACAATTCCTGAGATAGCTATATTATCCTGACTAAAGACAAGGTTGCTTTAATGATTCAAATAAGTGTACAGGACCTACTCTCACATATTGCAAAGCATTCCTTTAAAAAAGTTTGCACAAACTTACTAACAATCCCAGCTGAACCATAACCTTTGACCCTTAAACATTTCAGTTGTGATTTCTTTATTATTTTAAGAGTCAGGTTTTAAATTACGGATGTTTAGTCTTTTATAATTAAGGCAGCTTAGACACACAGTAAATCAATCAATCAAAAGTATAGAAGAAGGATAAATTGAATGCACAAATTGGTTGAATCTGATCAGTATTAGACCACTTGCTGAATAATCTCTTGATTAAAAATGATCTTTTTCCACATGGATAACTTGAGGTTTAGAGCAGAACCTTGGAAAAGAAAGAGAGAAGAAATCTAATAAATATATGAACTTCTAAAGCAATAGTGAAGACTAGTTTTTAATTGCTTTTCTTAATGAGAAATGATCTATATAACAGTGATTTAAATGAAAGAGATTTTTGAAACTATAATGCCCAAAATATAACACAGGTTAACTTATCTTCAGCAATTATATTACTTGCATACTTCATGACAGGTGGCAGTATATTACAATTGGTATATTTGCAATGGAGCAATTGCAGTTCCTAATATGAATCTTAGAGCTCGACTGAGATTTTTCCATATTTTTAATTTTGCATTGGGCATATGAACATATCCCTTGTGTATATGGATGGAGTTAGGAAACCTTTCAGAGTAATTTTTCCCCTCTTTTACTGTGCAAGTAGAATTCAGGTTTAATTTAAGTGGATGATTATACAGATCCTGAGGGTCTAACTTCAACAAAAATGATTTCAGGTGCTGCTTTTGCTATCTCTGACTTAGATGCAGTGAAGACTTGAAGTGAAAATAAATGTCTTAGGCTATTACAGTTCCTAAAATGTACATTTCAATCAAGAGAATCGGTGGATCAAATGTCGACATAAATTAAATTACATTTATACTTCATTTCCTGTCTTCTGTTAAACTCTTTCAGACCATGTAAAATAGAATAAACTTCTGCTTCCTAAATTCAACCTTCCTTAACATTAGGATTTGAGAAACTCTGGACTATAGCTCCCATCCCTAAAGTCATGCTGATTTCAATTGATGAGATCTGTCATTTGAGAAACACTATGTGTGAGAAGAGCAATATACCATATGATGCATTAAGTATTAACTTTATAATTGTCACGAATGTTGTGCCAGCGACATTTACGTTCTGGACACTGCAGGTTCTGAATAACATGTAATTAAACTTTGATATGACTATAAAGCAAATACATAAAAACATTGGAAACCCTTGGCAAAGGCAGATTAATTGTTCACTCCACATATGACATGTCAGATAATTGTTGTTGTTTTTTTTTTAATTGCAAAAGTTTTATTCAGACAAGTTTTCCCCCCTTTTACCCCCCCGACATATAATATAAAATCACATACAAAAAGTATACCCCTCACCTCCCCCCATCTTAAAATAAAGTTCTCATTCAAATATTGAGTATTATACCCCCGACCAACATGATATAAATTTAGTATAAAATACATCAATCTCTCCCTGACACCCTTTCTAAGTTAATTCAGCATCATAACATGATCATATCCCATTATACCCATCTCTATATTGCTTATCCACTTATATTTCCCCACCCTCCACCCTAACCCACCCCCACCTCCCAGTCAATCCCACCCCCCCTGAGTTCCGCTGTACACCACTTTAAACATTCCAAACATCCCAGATATTGTTTAATCTATTCACCTATCAATCCAAACATTCCTACCTAAAAGCTACATGGTATTTCCCAGTCTGATATTTATTCTGTATATAATTAATCCATTTTGCCCATTCCTGCGTGTAGCTCTCCTGCTTCTGGTCTTTTAGGAAAGCTAATTGTTTGATTGGAGCAATGTTGTGAACCGCACAATACTAAATGCCTGAATTTTTATCAGAATTGTCACTGACAAATCAGAGCCAAGCTACTTTGGTTGCAGTGACACTTGAGAGTGCAGGTTCCCTGGAACAGGGGTCTCCAACCTTGGCAACTCTAAGACTTTAAGAACTCTAGGAGTTGAAGTCCACAAGTCTTAAAGTTTAGCACTTAAAGGTCTTAAACGTGTATCCTAGTCAAATCATTATTTAAAGTGTCATTTTTCAAAATTAGTTTCAAAATATAACTGCAAGCATAATTTATTTTTAAAAGCTTAAAAATATGTAAGGACAGCTAACACATCATCTTTAGTAGGGTGCCGATTAAAGCAAAAATATTTGTAAAACTTATCTTTATGTAGTAAATGTGACTCATCCACTAAAAGACTTTGAATGTATGCCAGATGAAATTCCCTTATGTAATTGTACTATTTCTTTAATGAAAGAGGTCTGGTAGAGGTGATTCCCATTTGTCTCCTTTCAGTCTTTTGCCATTCTGGTTTTCTTGTCAGAACAATCAAAGCAAGATCCTTTTAAGAAGTAGAAGATAGAATAATTGAGGATGCCTTCATCAGTAGTGTATCTTATAAGGATTTGTTGTTGGATCTTAAAGTTAGTAGGGCTACTAGTTCACTTGTAAAAGCAGAGTTCCCAATCCATGTTCATTCACCATCCTATAGTACTCTGTTTCCCTGAAAATAAGACTTCCCTGGAAAATTAGCCCAATCAGGCTTTTGAGTGCATGTGCTAAAATAAGCCCTCCCCTGAAAGTAAGTCCTCCCTGAAAATTTTGCAACACAGCAGCAGCGTTGAGATGACCATGCTCGCTGCCTTCTGCACCTCAAAAATAATAAGATCTCCCCAAAAATAAGGCCAAGCGCTTATTTCGAGGATCAAAAGAAAATAAGACCCTGTCTTATTTTTGGGGAAACACAAGATGTAACTTTGGAATAGTAACATGTCCTAGTGAATTTTCAAAATATATGGTATTTCAAACATCTTATTAACTCATGGAGACAACATAAAATTACACCTAACATCTACTTATTTTAACAAAATCAACATTCTAACCTCACGTAAATTGGCATAAACAAGTGGTTATTCACTTCATTGATTACTGTTCATCACGCTTCTTATAATAAGTAGAAATCATTGAGAATGACTGAAATGGAATTCCTTCAAATAGATGGGGGGGGGGGAACTGTGATAGATATAGAATAGGCCTTGCTTTAGTGAAAGATTTAATTGTAGCCTCACCAAACCTATTTCTTCACCACCATAAAGAAGTGCAAATAATTTCCCATTTAAAATTTAAAGCTCTATACACAAGAATGAGTGTTCCAACTCACCCACTTTCTTTAAAGAGAATTAGTATTAATTGGACAAGGGCAAAGCTGGGTCTATGGACCTTTCAAGCTTTTCTCTGATTTATTTTGCCTTGAACTCCATTAGTATATACGGTGGAAGGGAATGTTGTGTTGTTCTTTCAGGACCTACTCCCACCCTTTTTCTTTGACACTTGATTGTCGTCAGCTTAATAAATTGGTCCCCTTTCTGTCTGACAAAAGCCACCTTTAAATAACAATCCATGTGAAGTGCAAGCCCTGCCACCTGAATAAGCTAAACTTTGCAGATCTAAGGGTTGCTTTGCTGACTTAAGAATAAAATGCTGATGATCAAGAGCCCCACATTTTCATTCCTTAGCACATTTAGCCTGGTGCAGCTGTGATCCTGGATAATAATGCAATGAATATACCATACCAGTTCCCAGTGCTAAAATGACCTCCTCTGGCCTCAATTCATTGCCCACTCACCCAACCCTTCCACCTCCTCTGTACTTTAACATATCCTCCAACATAATAAGCCCGCCACCACTAATGTTATAAAGTAGTAATTGTACCTAATTGGTAGGGAGGTGACAGGCTATTCTGGTAATGTTGTGAAACTGTAAGAAAGGGGGGAGTGAGAGCATTCACAGGCCCAGCAGTAATTATCCACTAATTTGCCCTGTTTGTGTAGGGACAGCTCATTATAGCCCTTAAGAAACCCCCCAAATAAAGAAAGTAAGTTGGTAGGAGGTAAGGTTAAATAATTAGTGCTTAGCAGATTTTTTTAAAAAAAATCAAAGAACAGGATTAAGTGGGAAAAATGTGATGAGGGTAACAACAGAGGATGGTGTAATATCATCCCCTAAGTGAATTTTATATATTTTGGATAATGTCAGTGTCACATAAAAGATACGTAAATGATTTTAGCAAAACCATATGGCATGCAAGTATTTTATTTCTATAATTACAGAAGTCATCATCATTTCGAAGTTTACACTGCCAACTTTATACCCCTCAAGTGACTTGTGGAATCAATACTGAAAAGAATATAGTTCAAATATAATGTACTTTATATTTTTCATTATCATTACTAGTATGGACTTTTATCTTTGTTCCATCAAAAAAAAAAAGTTTGCATGATTCCTCTGTTGTTCAACTGCCATTGCTGAAATGTTCAGTAGGTTAAAAAAGAAGAAAAGAGAAATCTCTTGACTTAGATTGCAAACAAATTTAGCACTGGTTTGATTTTCATTTTAATATATTGAACTCCTAAAAGTTAATCTCTGAATGTCTTTCAAAGTTCTGTGATCAGAATATGCCAGTTCAGCAAATGTGTCATCCAAGGCAGGGTAAAATGCCCCCAAACCTTTAAATGTAAACATCTAGAAAGCAGCAAGAAAAATAACCAAAACAGCAGTTTGCACAACTTTAGTTTAACAACATGAATTTAAATAGAATTGAAAACAGCAGAGATAACAGTAATGTCTTCTTTTTAAAAGGGAATCAAATAACTACAAAGCAGGAGAGAACAGGGACATCTTAGCTTATCTTCAAAAGATAAATCCAGGTATACAGAGTTGCATTTATTTTAACAGGAGTATTTCAGAATTGGCAACGCTACCAAGAATTCATGAGGCTTTGCTAATAGTTTATTGTTATTTTTTAACCAGGAGATTTGTCTGTGTATCACCATGTCTTTCTTTTAGAAGAGTCTAGAGAGAAGAATCATTAATTAGTTCCTTTGTCATCTCTCATTTGAAGATTGCTAGCTTCCCAAAACTGGTTTTCCTATATTATTACATAAGGCATCATGCAGAAAACTAGTTTAATAATGAAATTATAGTGGCAGAATTTTTTTTTTTTTTGCATAGGCATTAAAGTAGCACTGTAGCAAAGATTTTTAAAAATACAAAAAAGTGGTGAATTGAATCTCTTAAAAGTTTTAAACTGGACAATAGGATGTTCGGTAAAATGGAGCAAGTTTTTTTAGAAGGACATGTAAAAAGGTTTGGAATTCCACATCAATTTGATATGTAATACATGTTTGTCTTTAAAACGTGTATCTAATTGATAGAGTAGATGCCCTCTGTGCATGCCTAAAATCATAACTCTCTTGAATATGCTTGGCAAATTCTAATCATCATCTGCAGATTAGGACTACAAATCTGGGTAGTAACAGCAACCTCAGATTAATTTTGCTGAAATATACTGACAGCAAATCTCTGCTCACACATGTTTCATGATTTGTCTGGGATTAGGACACCATGACTTTCTGATCCTGTTAAGCTATCACTCATATTGGAATGCTGTAGGATTCTAGAGAACAAGGAAAGGGACAGCCAAGAAATTCATATTTCTAAAAAGTTAAACTTTTGGGTTTTTCTCAATTTTTGAGTGATATCTGGAATCAGAATATTTACTTCCTCCACTGTTATATTTAAATGCAGAATTACTGTATGGATATATATTACTTTGTGTATTAATGAGTAACTAAAATATATTTGGCACAAATACAGACCAGATAATTGAAAAGTGCATATGGCTGTAAGTGCCTTTTGAAATACTTGACAATGAGCCAATCTTAAATGAAAAATGCTAAAGAAACAAATTCTCAGCATAGATTTGTATCTGTGCTAATAATATTCAGTAAAAAATCTTTATTTTAATAATGTTGGCAATTCTACTAATTAGGGACTTGAGATATCAAGACTAATTTGTTATCTCATTTCTTTACCCTGCAATTCCTACTACCATAACATCTGTGTCCTAATGAACTTTTAAATGTAGTAGATGAGAAGGATAGTTTATTAATCAAGCCAATTCAAACCTTCAGTTCTCTCCTTCTTGTACAGTAAGGGTGGCAATTAGTAACATTTTGGATTTTTGTGTTATGTGGGCACCTGTTTACTGGGAAGTGAAATGAGACCACTACTCATTTTCTATAGGGTACTGAACACCCAACAGATGGTGAGTATATTCATTCATTCACCAATACAAGGTTTCACAATAGAAGAGCTGGAGTGAAATGAACACCAGACAAAGAGGAGGAGAAAAATCAAATAGACTCATTTTTATTTCTTCTGCCAGTGAAAGCTTCTGTCCATGACAAAATACTATTTTAAGTATATATTTATCTTCCAGCAGCACTTGGTGCTGTGTATGAAAGAATCACACGAACTTTTATTTTTTAAAACATATTCTGCTCTCTCTGAATGCACATAATCAGAATTAATTTTTTTCTAATTAGTTCAATGCATCTGATGCCCTGCTTTATTCAAGCCACCATATTCAAGCCACAGTATTTTAAGTTATATCATTAATTAATAGCCAATGGCCATTTTTCCACAGATGCTGCACTTTAAAAAAAAGCAATTCCAGATGAAAATGAAAAACAATTTGCTATCTTTTGATTTAAAAAAATAGATGGTAACACAAATGGAGTCCACCAGCTTCTACCAATTTTCTGGGAAGCTACTGTAGACATCCACATTATTTAGGAATGTTAATTACTCTGATTTATGTGTGACATCAGTTCCTGAGACAAATATAGATAAGTATCCATATTTGTTACATGAGAAAGTATGTATGTGTATATGCATGCACATTTCTGTGAGATCCGGTGGAAGACGAGAAAGTAAAAAAAACAAAACCTCCCAAGAGAAGTCTAATGAAATAAACAAGCAAGATTATTTTATCATTCTGTTTCATCCTGGGTATATCCCCAGACTAATTCTTGGTACCAATGTACATAAAATGCACAGAACATAGTGAACATTCCCCAGTAGAAAAACAGCCATGAAAAAGTTCACTTTTAAATATATTGTTCGTAGCATGTCTGGGTTTTGGTCTTCTAAAATAAGAGCATTTTGAGGAGACTTATGAAAGGATGAAAGCATGGAAGGAGATTTACTGCAATGAAACTACTAAATATTTTAAAAATGAGAAATGGTAATTACTTGCTCTGGAAATAGGTGCGTTGATTATAACTTCCATGTTTCTCCCCATGCAAGCTGAGAATACTGAATGTTTTTGGTTCAGAAAATCTAGAGGATCACACATTGCCTATTTTTATGCAATTTTTGCCAAGTTGCAAACCAGATCAAATGATGTTTAAATTTTAAAGATTCTCCTTTCTCCTTGGCAATTTACTGTATTTTCCATTTGTTGTCATGTTACAGATTATGCTAGGATAGTGATGGTATATATTTTATCTTGGCATAATTGGATATAAGACTGCCTGCCAAAATCCACGACACAGTTAAATCAGCAAAGCTGTATGTATAACATCAGCAAACAGACTGAGAAAAGGAACATAAAAGTTCAGGTTGTTCTGTGCAGTAATAAAAGATTGTGGCACATTGCTCAGCTATATCTGTACAATATTGGATAGTTTATTGGTCCTAAAACCTAAAGCAAATGGTAACAACACAAAAATATGTGCCTAGTGTGATGGGCTGCAGTAGGTGTGTTCCTGCTGTGGTGCCTTAATATCTGCCAGGGCTTGGCTGCCAACAGATGATTAACAATGTCTTAGTGGCAGTCTATTATCTAATATTTAATAGTTCCTCCACTCTTTCCCATCTAAAGATAAAGAAATCCTAGTGAAAGAATGCACATTATTAAAGGTTGTATAAATTACATCCCACTTATAAACACAAGACAGCAACACAATCCTAGGCTGCATAAACAGCGGGATAGAATTAAGATCATGTGAGTACCACTTTATAATGGTAAGACCACCCTTGCAATATTGCATCCATTTTTGGTCACCACAATATAAAAAAGATGTTGAGACTCTAGAAAAAGTGCAGAGAAAGCATCAAAATTGATTAGAGAACTGGACGCTAAAACACATAAAGAACAGCTGCAGGAATTGGTTTAATGAATTTCATTAAAGAAAAGAAGGACTAGGTATGACATGAAAAGAAGGACTAGGTATGACATGACATGATGTTCCAATATCTAAGGGGTTTCCAGAATGAAAGAAGGGTCAACCTATTCTACAAATCAACTGAAGGCAGAACAAGAAGCAATGGATAGAAACTAATCAAATAGCAACCCAGCCTAGAAATAAGGATAAATAACAATTAGAATAATTAATCAGGGGAACAGCTTGCCTTCAGAAACTGTGGGTACTCCATCACTGGAAGTTTTTAAAGAAGGGATAGGACAATCATTTGTCTGAAATGGTATAAGATCTCTTGTTTGAGGAGGTGGTTGAACTAAGAGACCACCAAGGTCCCTTCCAACTATATTCTGTTATATTCTGTTGGGTTGGTTAAACTGAGTTATTTAGGGATATCTTCCTGGCCAGTTTTGCTGTACCATGACGACTTTCCTGGAAATAAATCTAAGCCCACCAGTTGATTACTATGATATCTAGTTTAACATGATGCTAAACAATAAACTTCAGTTAAATTAGTGTTCAATATTAACCCTAAGAGTGAATTTCCTTTTGTTACTCAATTCACTCCATTTAGATAGAGTTCAGTGCTTACAGTTCCTTAACCTTGCTGTATGACATTTTCTCTTTATTTTCTAGATAGTCATTTGCAAGGATGCATTCCTGCTTTTAGAAGTGCAGAGCCTGCAGGTTTAATTCTTATGAAAATACACCCTCCAGAAACCCCAACCAACATGTACAGAGGGACAAGGCAGGTTATAAATGATGCTCTTACACTACTTCTGCCATGTTGTAGTGTTTGATTTACATTCCATTAGTTGATGCCCTCTGTCAGTCCTATTGATATCAGTCTGTAAGTGATACTATCATTCATATCTAAATTTGTCTTCCTCTTATATGTTATTTTTCTTTTCATTTTGTTTCCTCCTCTCCCGCTCCCAACCACACATCCTGGTTCTATGATCTCTCTTTTTCTTGGACATCTCCATTAAATTTCCTTTGGCCAAACCCAGCCAAGATTCCCTGTACTCTATAATTCCTTCTTCTAGCTGTAGCTTTGGATCATCCGGATAAAGCATTTTCTTCCCTCTTCAGTTTATTATCAAAACTTGTGACTTCTGAAGCTGAGTCTGTCTCCCTTCAAATGCTTATTGTCTCCCATTCACAAATCTCTGCACAATTCCTAGAAGATACTGTAATCTTATTAAAAGACTGCTCATGTCACTTGTTTTAAAAGCAAGCAGGCATCCAGTTACATAACTTGAATATGTGTTAACAGATTAACAGAGTTGGAAGGGACCTTATAGGTCATCTAGTCCAACCCCTCCCCCCCGTTCAAGCAGGAGACCCTACCATTTATGACAAATGGCAGTCCAATTTCTCCTCCTCAAGTGATGAAGCTCCCACAACTTCCAAGGGTAAGCTGTTCCATTGGTTGATTGTTCTCATTGTCAGAAATGTCCTCCTTATTTCTAGGTTAAATCTCTCCTCGGTCAGTTTTCATCCATTATTCCTTCTCTGGCCTTTAGGTGCTTTGGAAAATAGCTTGAACCCCTCCTCTCTGTGGCAGCCTCTCAAATATTGGAACATGCGATCATGTCTCCCCTGGTCCATCTCCTCACTAGACTAGCCATGCTAAGTTCCTGTAACAGTTCTTCATATGTTTTAGTCTCCAGTCCCCTAATCATCCTGATTGCTCTCCTCTGTACTTTTTCTAAAGTCTCAACATCATTTTTATAGTGTAGTGATCAAAACTAGATGCAGTACTCTAGGTGTGGTCTTACTAGGGCTTTATAGAGTGATATTAGTACCTCACTTGATCTTGATTGTGTTCCTCTGTTAATGCAATTTAGGATTGCATTAGCTTTTTTGGCAGCTGCTGCACACTGCTGGTTTATATTTAGCTGGTTGTCCACTAAGACTCCAATATCCATCTCACAGTCACTGCTATTAAGCCTGGTTTCACCCAGTTTATATATTGTACTTTTGATTTTTCTTACCTAAGTGTAGGACTTCACTTTTTTCTACATTGCATTTCATTTTGTATTAAAATGTATTAACATTGACAGGGTTATAATGAAACCTAGATCCAACAAAACATACCTATAGTATATGTGTTCTTGCTATAGTATTATATAGGAATTTGCTAATCTACACATCTTAATACACACAAAAGGCAGAAAATGCAGGATCCAGAAAAGTATTGCTAATCCATTATTACTAAACCTTTCACTATAGTATCCTTTCTCAAACAAGTGAGGTCTTCAGGGATGGGGATGATAGAACTTGCAGTTCAATGTCCAGATTAGTAAAGTCAGACATATAGTTATTTGCAGTTCTCAATAGGAAAAGACCTGACTTCATTCCATCAATTTTCTTCCACTAAAAAAGTTATTGGCACTTCAACTTTCCTACTCTACACGCTATGGAAATATGTACACAATATCATTTTCATATGCCATTCATTATCCAAACGCAGATGCACACAGAAGTTCTGGAATGCTTTGATAACAGGAAACTCTGACAGTAATGCCCCAGTTGAATACAAAGGTAAATAGATCATATTTGGAATCTTTCATCCAGGTATCATTTGACTTTTTTAGTTTTCAAAAAAAATATAACTGAAAAAAAACTTTGTTTTTCCTCATTTATCTCTATGTCAGGCAAATATTACAAACTTACACATCTTTCTGCTATCCTTTTGTAACCTTAAATGTTATACAAATCAGTCAAGCAGTTTGTAAAAAAAATCCTAAATGGGTCTTTAGTCTTTATAAAATGTACTCAGAAGTTGCACGTAGTTTGCAGATTGCAGGTGGCTCAGGTTCCCATAGCCTGCAACATACACACATGTTCTGTGTATCCCATTATTTCTGTACACTGCATAGAACCTAGAAGGCTGTGACTGTTGGCAACCCCATAAAGTATTGTTTGCTCTGCATGCGATGTTCATCTTGCCCCATATGTAAATAAGATCAAACTGCTATGGTTGTAACATATCTTTATGACATTGCCACTGCTCTTTAAGGCATCGATCAAAGGGAGCTTTGAAATATATGCCACAAGTGCTCTGATTTACTCAAGGATAAAGGCAGTAAACTCATCCAAGTTTAGAGAGTAAGAAGAATAATGCTATTAGAATAATAGGAAGGTATCTTATATAATATCTGTGTGCTGTGATGTCTCTTTCACAGAGAGGCTGGTGCTCCCTCTTCTAAAGATGACACTCTTTACTTCCATACCTTGATGAGTACAGATAAATTATTTAATTACCCTAGAGTTCTTAGAATTTGGGGCCATTTATATACTGTGTTTCTCCAAAAATGCAACCCATTCAAAAAGTAAGGCCTAGCCTGGTTTTTGGGGGTGTAGGCCTAATATAAGCCTTACCCCCTATTGAAGTGAGTGGGCATGGCCAGCATAGGAGGTAGACTTTCCCTTCCGTGTCACCTCTGGGCTTCTCAGCTGAGCCACACCAGCTGCTGCCTCCAGTAAGCATGGCTGTTTTTGCAGCCAATTGTTAACTGCCAAAGAAGCTGGAGGCCAAGTGATGCACTCCACATACCTCGAACCCTCCTTACCTATTGGTGACAGTAAGAGCAGGCAATTCTGTCCACAGAACAGCTGCCTCATGGGTACCACTCCAGCCACTGCCTCCAGTAAGTGTGGCTGATTTTGCGGTTGCAAAAGAAACTGGATGCCAAGAGACGTATCCCACATGCCTCGTGCTCATTCTGAAATGTTAACATTCTGAAATGTTAATTTGAATACCCTAGTGGGCCATGTGGGACATGATGAAATAATGGTAAAAAATTGTGGACAGCTGCTGCTACTACAGTACCTTTCACAAGGCTGATGTGAGGGTGCATTGCTTGGCCTCCTACTGTTTTTGTGGCTGCAATCAATGGCAAAAATGGTCACACTTGCTGGAGGTGGCAGCCTGAGTAGCACCTGCAAATCTGCTGTTTTGTGAATGGTGGGATGGGCTACTGTGACCCTTTGGGAAGCTGGCATGAGGGGCTGCTCACTCCGTCCCCAACTCATACTGGTACATGGGGAAAAAATGAGACTCTCCCAAAAAGAAGATCTAGCCAGTTTTTCGGTGGTCAAAAGAAAATAAGACCTGGTCTTATTTTTGGGGAAACATGGATAAATTCTAGATTAACAAGTAATTAATAAATAATCACTGGATTTTGTTTGCTGAGAATCAGGGGATCACCTTATTCTTTGCAACTTTAAAAAAAGAATATGCTTTGGATCTCTACACATTTTGTCTTTCTTTAGAGGTAAGTTTTTTCACCACAATAACGCTGAAATTATTTTATTATGTACTGCTGATTCAAAAGTAGTAGGTAGCAATCTCTTGCAAAGAATTAATGTTTGTCAAAAGAAGTTACAATTTTGGGAGGAACATCCCATTTTTGTTAACTTTGCTGGGGTCTAATGAAACAGTAGACAACAGTGTTTTTACAGGAAATTTATCTGCAATTTTAACAGTGTTCTTCCCACATTGTTGGAAAAACAAAGTAAGTAGTTTATTATATTGCTTAAGAATACATTTAATCTGAACTAATGAACTTGATTAGTGGCAATTGATGGTAATGGAGATGAGGGTTGCAACATACTTCGGGAGGTCAATTTATCACTTTTAAAAGCTTTGCTTAGTAGACCAACTAATATTTTATTAACAGTTTGTGTGATAGCAGAAGAATAAACACCTCACTCGGTAACTATCTTGTTAAACTTGACAGTTAAGACATCAGCTCAAGTAATTCCAGATGGAGCAGTTTCTCATTTCTTTCTCAGTCCACTTATATTAAAACTTGTGAGGATATGCGATTAAGTTTTTAATTTTAATTTTTATTATTTTCTATTAGTGGGCTGAACTAAGTACTACTTGAGTTATGCATGTTGGTTGTAAGCTTATTTATTTTATTAAATTTATACCCTGCCCTTCTCCTACAAAAGGACCCAGGGCGGCGCACAGGCAAATTAAAACACAACGTACATAAATAGATCAATTATTAAAATCCAATTAAATTAAATTACCCCATGCTAAAACATTTTAAAATTCTCTAATTAAAATTAATAACTAAAAAGTCCAGATCGGGTGATTATCCTAGGCCGGCTTGTTGGAACAAATGCGTTTTAAGATGCCGGCGGAAAAGGCGGAGGTCTGTGGTGGTATGGAGTTCATGGGGCAGGTCGTTCCAGAGGGTTGGGCCCGCCACAGAGAAGGCCCTTCCCCTGGGTGCCGCCAACTGGCATTGCCTGGCCGACGGCACCCGGAGAAGGCCCTTTCTATGGGAGCGGATCAGTCGAAGGGATGTATGGGGCAGGAGACGGTCTCGCATGTAACTAGGCCCCGAGCCATGGAGCGCTTTAAAGATGGTCATTAACACCTTGAAGCGCATCCGAAAGGCCACAGGTAGCCAGTGCAGCTCGCGCAGGACAGGTGTTACGTGGGACTGCCTTGTGGCTCCCATGACCACCCGCGCGGCTGTGTTCTGGACTAGCTGTAACCTCTGAGTGCACCTCAAGGGGAGCCCCATGTAGAGAGCGTTACAATAGTCCAGCCTACATGTCACGAGTGCTTGAGTGACTGTGCGGAGGGCAACCCGATCCAGTAAGGGGTGCAATTGGCGTACCAAGTGTACCTGGTAAAATGCCCCCCTGGCCACGGCTGCCACATGGTCCTCCATGGACAGCCGGAAATCCAGGAGGACACCCAAATTGTGCGCCCTCTCTACGGGGGCCAATATTTCGCCCCCAATGGCCAGTGTTGGACTTAACTGGCTGAACCGGGGTGCCGGAAACCACAGTCACTCGGTCTTGGCATAGATGTTGGATAGCCATTTGTCTGAAACGGTATAGGGTTTCCTGCCTAGTCAGGGGTTGGACTAGAAGACCTCCAAGGTCCCTTCCAACTCTGCTATTGTATTGTATTGTATTGTATTGTATTGTATTGTATTGTATTTATTGTATTTATTGTATTGTATTGAATAATGGGGGGATGCAGAAACAAGTAGTATGCAGCTGAAACTAGAGCTACTTTTCTCCATTTTGAAGACTAATTCTTTGTATCCCAAGCAATAGGTGGCCAACTTAAAACCCCCCCACAGATAATTCATCTTCAACAAAAAGATCTCACATTTTTCTTTTTCTCTGCAAGAAGATTGTCTGACAGGATCCAGTATCTTGCCTGAGCACAAACTACGGTATCTATAAATGACAATAGTGTCTTTACTATTGAAACAAATGTCTGATTACGTAATTCATTTTGAAAAAGAGGAGCAAACAGCTGAGCATTAAAACTATTGCAGAATTGGAAGGGGGGTTGGTGGGGGTTAAGGGAGAGATTAAAAATGTTATTAAAGAGGTTGGGGAAACAAATGGGCATGTGTCTAGGATAGATATGGAAAGAATGACACATTTTTTGAGATTTCAGAACGTTCTTGAGGAATCTGGTGAATGCCTCCCTGATCTTATGAGCACAATTTTAGCAGACTATTTACAAAAACCTAAAGATGAGATCAGGGGGGACATTGACCTAGCCTACAGAATTAACTCAGCATATGCCAGGATAAATGAAGTGCCTAGAGAGATACATGTGAAATTTGTTAGAAGGTCAACCAGAGAGGAAATCCTGAAAGTGCAGAGAGGTAGTCCATTAATTTACCAACAAAAAGAGGTTGCTATCTTGAAGCAGATCCCTAGAAAGATTCGAGAAGCAAGGAGGGAATTTTCCTTCTTGTCAAAAATTTTATTTGATCACGGGATTTGGTTCAAGTGGGTGACACCCGAAGGGATGCTGGTGTTCTGGGAAGGAGGAAGAGTGAGGATTAAAACAGTTGCTGAGGCGGAAGCCTTTCTTAAAAAACATTCCTCTGCCCTGGGGGAAGATCCAGGGGGGACGGAGGGGGCCGCGGCCCCGCCCGCTGGGGGCCAGGGAGGAGAAAAAGAAGATACAATAGCCAAGAGACTTAGATCGAAAAAATAACTTTGCCTTGATTTTTCTGAACAATTTTGCATAATATTTTATCTGGATTTTTGTAAATGTCTGACAGCATGGAATTGAGAATTTAGGTATATGTATTTGCTTTTACCTTGTAGTGTTATGAAAAATGTTTTTTTTTGTTATTTTATACTTTGTATTTTGAGGTCTCGGAAGGGCCGACGACTCTGACGTGAATGCTCTCAAAATTTCTTTGTATCCCTTACCCTACCCTATAGAAAAAATGTAAAACCAATAAAACTTTTTCAATATATAAAAAAAAACTATTGCATCTACGTTTAAGTGCTTTTATGTGATTAATACATTTAGCCATTAATAAAATATGGTATTAGTCAAGAAAGAAAGACAAAAGGTAAACTGCTACAAACACAATTTTCAATGCTATGATTTTGAATCTATATTATTGAATAATCATATGAGAAATAGTTTTTTAAAAACAAGAGCAGCTGTCTTTGAACTGTATAAAATCTTCCTCAAACAAAACTCTAATGTAAAATTTTCAATAGATGAAGCTATTTATTTTTTGATATTGAACATCATTTTATTGAAACTGTCTATTTTCTTTTTTCTCTTCTATAGTATCCCACAGAAGATACTATGATGTCCTGTTATATGATATTGATATTGCTACCTGACAAGCAGATTGTAGAAGACCAGGCTGAACCCAAGAGAGGGGTCAGATGAATCATAAGTCTCGGGACCCTTTGCACCCCACTAGAGATCTAAGTCCAGCCCACCTTGAATTCCATTGACTCTTATCTACTGCCAATTTGCTGTGACCGTTGTTCATTCAGATTCTTGCAGAGAGCTTAACCTTGCAATAAACTCTTGTATTCATTTGAATGCCTGGGTTTCCTGATTTCTCTGCTTGACACCGATACTGCATTTAATAATGTGTTGTAGAAAATTGAACAATCAGGATACAACATTGAGGAGGAAAAATATTTAATAAAATGATTGTTGGGTGCTTGATTAACAAGAGGGAACCTAAACAATGGAAAAGCAAATATTTTTTTTATATAGAAGTTGAGGATTATAAGGTAGGAAATCCTAGATACCTGATTTGCTGTCTGGCTTTGGGGGAAGTAGGTAGGTCCTTGTCCATACTTCTGGGTCTATTTCTATTGTTAGCCAAAGCCATACTTTTAGACTCCAGCAGAATTGAGAAAGTCCATTGTTATGGGGATGGAATATTGAGCTCATCAAACTGGTTGCGGATGGAATGTTGAAGTTGTTAACAATAACAATAGTAATCACACTTAAACTTATATACCACCCCATAGTGCTTTACAACACGCTCTGGGTGGTTTAAAACATCAGCATATTTTCCCCAACAATCTGGGGTCTCATTTTATTGAGCTCAGAAAGATGGAAGGCTGAGTCAACCTTAAGCCTGTCAGGATCAAACTCCTGGCTGTGTGCAGAGTTAGCCTGCAATACTGTATTCTAACCACTGTGTGGCCAGGCTGTATATTGTGAACTGATGTTGACTTAGATGGGATTGCTGGGGGATCTGTCTAAGGGCAAGGAGGGTGAATTTGGGTCTTAAAGGATTAGACAAAAATATTTTAAGGCTTTGACCTAGATCACATATAAAATATAGGGAGAAATATGCAGCCACCATTATATTTGCTACATTCATTTTTTCCATAATTGACCAACGTTTTTTTCCCCACAGTGCGATTTTTTTTCTTGTTCTCTTCGTGTCCCCCTCCAATAAACACCAAATCCTTGAACTTCTGTTGCGTTGATTGATTATAGTCGTGGTGATGGCTCTGCCTGGGAAAGATGAATTAAGAATATTGGGAACAGGTGCTAAAAATATATACTTTCTGCATTTTTACAGAATGCGTGAAGGTTATTCTACCTGCTCAGGTAAACTAAGCAGGAAACTATTATATCAGGAAGCAGTGATGTAGAAGATATTGAAGAAGGATAATCATTTTAATGACAATGGCAAAGGCAAAGACATAGCCATCATTTCATATTGCACAAGAAAGGCCATGGATTAACCACTCTTGTATTTAACCAAGAAAACTGAAAACATAGACAAGAATTGAAGAATTGAAGATATTATGGATTACTAATGAATTTTAGATTAAATTCTAAATTTTACATTAGTAGTGAGATTAAAACTCTGGGAAGTCTGGTTTCTGACATTGCCAAGCAAGAATAGAAAATTTGAAGTTACAAAAATAGAATTACACTGAGAATATGTAAAATGACACATAATGGGAAATCTCAACCAGTGGTGGGTTCCTAATTGTTCGGACCGGTTTGACTGAACTGGTAGTGGTTTGGTGACCTGGGTTGCTGGAACCGGCAGCGACCAAGACCTGCCACACCTCCAAACTGGTTCTCCAGGTGGTGCCATAGGCACCGCCATCTTGTTTTTCAGTTCTGTGCATGCACAGAACAATTTTAATTGGACTGTGCATGCTCATGTAGTGCGCATCAAGTGTGCATCAAGTATGCATGTGGGGGCACGCACACAAGCGAACCAACAGTAGTGCCTGCCAGAACCCATCCCTGATCTCAAGCCAGTGAAAGGTGAAATAAATTGACTAGCCATTAGAATCTTGAAAGTGAATTACAATAGACAGAAATGCTTATATTAAATATTGGCCTATGGAAGACCAGTCTTATTTTCAGGAGGAAGCTGTTCCAAAGCTAGATGCCATTGTCAAAAGACAATACTTTTTAGTCTCAATCTCTCTCACTTCAAGAAAGGATAAAAAACATTAATATCAAAAGTGGATATGTTAACATTTTGACCATAATATCGCCATATTGCAAATTATATTAACTTCAATAATTCATTCCATGTAATCTGGTTTTTGAAAGAGCTTCAAACTTAACTAATATTAGATTTTAATGGCTATTTTAGAAATTTAATTAGAGAATCTTGAACTGGTCTTGGACCATAAATAAATGATTTAATTTCAATTGGTCATGGTGGCTTTTTAGAAAAAGCCTTTAAAACGGTGCAAATTAAATTTTTTGAATATATTTTCATAAAAATGGTTTCCTTTAATTTTTATTAGTTAGATGAAAATATGGCATTTTAATACTTAAGCTAGAATCATAAGTGGGGCTGTTTTTTACTAAAAAAAATGTACAAGAAGTAAGATTGCCTATAATCTTGTTTTATATTTAATTTGCATTTCAATTATTGGCCTTTTTTATTAGACCATCAATTAATATTTTAAATAGAATTTATATTTAAGCTGAATTTGAAAATAAATTATTTTATATGTAGATTAGATTTCTATATTACGCACGATCGCAGACCTACGTCTCTTCCGTCGGGCCCTAAAGACACATCTATTTCGTGCAGCCGTCCTGTCATAGTCTTTTAATTGGGTTTTAGTATTGGGTTTTATAATAATAGGCCAAACTATTTAATATTTACTAATTTGCTATTTTAACTTTTGTATTTCCTCTTTTTATTGTGGCTGTTCACTGCCCTGAGTCCCGAGAGAGAGAGAAGGGCGGTATATAAATTAATTAATTAATTAATTAAATAATAATAATATATAGATTAGATTTTATTCATAAGTAATAAGATTCTTTATCTAAATGTGTAACCATTGTACAATAGTTTGGTAAATTATTAATTTATTAGATTGATTGAAATCACCCCATATATTTCCAAATGCATTTGAAGTGTCTACAGTTTAAAAAAAACCTTGGCTTTTCTTTATTATCTGAATTCTAAGTTAACTGGAATGATTATTCCTAGGATAATATCTTTGTTGGGTTAAAAATTACTAATTGTATATTCAGATATGCAGATTATCAATGTAAATATATAGAAAGCTTCTATAGGAAGCTAAACAGTATTATTAAGATAAATACTGGTAAACTTCAAAAACTGAAGAAGAGTTTGGAATGAAGAGTGGGAATATCCATTTTTTTTAAAGAAATAAGAATCTTGTATTTTAAATAGTATTAAGTGCATTGCTTTGAATCTTAAAATGATACTAATTCATCCAAGTATATTTTTTTAATGTTCATTGGACATCTCAATGGATGGTGAAAGGTTGGGTGCCAATCTGTTCAGGCCCAAGACATGATATATTTGACATCTATGATTTGTTGTGGCTGAGTAGTCACATTATTGCTAATATGATTTTGGGAAGAGAAATAAGATGTTTAAAACTGTTAACATGAGATGAAATATATAATAAAACCTTTGAATGTATTGATTTATGAAAAATTTAACACTCAGTAAATTTGAAATGTAGCTAAAAAGATAAATTTGTAATGTTAGAAAGAAATTGCCACTTAATGCTGAAGACTCAACAGTCCTGGATGGAAGAAATATGTTCAGTATCAGTCTTTGAATTGGCTATTAACATAATAAAAAGAATTTATTTACAGTAATTCATTTATTTCAATTTATATCACCGCTCATCTCATCATCATGATTCTGAGCAAGAACAACAATTTAAAAATACTACCAAATAACAGCATAATAAAAAATACATAATTGTCAGCTGTGATGTGGCAAAGCTATAATGAAACATTTAAAATCTAACATCAAAATAGCCATTTCACAGGCTCTGCATTTGATCAATAATCAGCATGCTTCTTGTGAATAAGGTTTAAACTACTGTTTAAAATTTAGTTACTTTTATTTATTTATTGAGACGTGTATGCATTTATATATGCATTTTGTTTATGTTCAAGATCATTTTTGTCATTTTTGCACATATAATAGATTTCTTTTATGCCGATGCAAAAAAAAGAAGAAGAAGAAGAAAAAGTGAGAGGCCTAGACACAAATTTGACAGTGGAAATAAAATGTTAGAAAAATAGTTATAAAATGTCACCTTCCAAAGGTAACGCATCACTAACCTTAAGGTGGCCATTTCTGAACAGAGGAAAATAAAAATTTTGCAGTATGAAATTGCTGAAGCACAATTCATCAAGAAGTTCAATTTGGACTGTGGCTTCAACAAAGTCAAAGTTCTTTTTATCTTCGCTGCCCAATTCCCAGTGATTCTGAGAGATTAGGATTAGGGTATGTAATCCCTATTAGTATATAACTACTAATAGTAGTTAGCATTACTATGCTGCATATTGATTAGCTCACCAACACAATTTCTGCCTTTACTTCCACTAAGTGTTTTGCTATATTTATTTATTCATTTATTTATTTTGGTACCTTCTAGTCAATGTTGTCCCCCGATGACTGCCTGAACAAGTCCCTGTATTTTTCTTAGCCAGATTTCAGAAAACTGGTTTGTATTTGCCTGGTTTCTAGGCCTCAGAGAGAGTGACATGTCTAAGGTTCCCATCTAGCTGTGTGGTGGACTAGAATTTACAGATTCCCAGTTTCTACCCTGGTGCTTTAACAATGGATATACAACCTTTTGGCTTGCCTGGACCACATTGTTTGAAGATAAATTGTCTTGGGCTGCATATAAAATATGTTGTATAATATAGTGTGTGTGTGTCACAGAATAATATTCAAAGTTTACAATCTTACTAGCTGCCCAGGGAATCATGCAGCCTGTGGGTCACAGGTTGGACATGCATGACTTCAACATTGCATCAAACTGGCTCAAATGTTTGTGACTAATCATTGTTAGTTAAATACAAATATCAGGGTTTGTACACTCTATATTTCATTGACCTTACTGTGTATGCATTATATTCTGGTAAGTATGTGGT
>CM077644.1:203552461-203657461 GCA_039707465.1 Rhabdophis nuchalis | reverse complement strand
AGAAAAATCAAATAATAATGGCTATAAAGGGAAAATAAATAAACACTTCTGAGGAACTATTGGAGATGCTCTGGATAGTTAACAGGGATGGGAAAAGGCTGCAGGAAGACATGATAGTTCTATATGAAGGTTTATCATATAAGATGGAGAGACAATGAAACAATTGTTCTTTATCCTATCTTTTGAAAAAAAGTTTAACTTATAGAATATATGGGGACGTGGAAAGATCAGCAATTTTGCGGTTCCAATCCCTAGCACCATGTAATGGAGTGAGCTCCTGTTACTGATCCCACCTTCTGCCAACCTAGCAGTTTGAAGGCATGTAAAAAATGTAAGTAGAAAAATAGGAACCACTTTTGCTGGGAAGGTAACAGCATTGCACATGCCTTCAGTGTTTAGTCATGGCCGCCACATGACCAATGAGATGTCTTCAGACAGCGCTGGCTCTTTGGCTTTGAAATGGAGATTAGCACTGCCCCCTAGAGTCGGGAACGACTAACACATATGTGCGAAGGGAACCTTTACCTTATAGGATATGTATTTTGGCTAAGCATCAGAGCAAAAACAATAATGACATTAATTGGAAGGTCTGCTTAACAATGAACAGGCTACCTATAGAAGTGATGAATTTTTGTTTTCTGAAGTTATTTAAATAAAGTCTGGTTGTCCATCTGTCAGAAGTAGTACAGGCGATCTTTGACTTACAACCATTTGTTTAGTGACAGTTTGAAGTTACAATGACACTGAAAAAAGTGACTTATGGTGATTTTTCACATTTACGACTATCGCCAATCAAACTTTGGCCACTGGACAAATGCATGTGTTTATGACAGTTGCCGAGTCTTGGAGTTATGCGATTGCATTTTGTGACTTTCTGACAAGAAAATCAATGGGGAAGCCAATTTATTTAACAACAATGTTACTAACTTAACAACTGCAATGATTCACTCCACAACCATGGCAAGAAAGGTCATAAAATAAGGCAATACTTACTTAACAACTATCCTACTTAGCAACAAAAATATGGAGCTCAATTCCAGTTGTAAGTTAAGAACTACCTGTAATGTATTCCAGTAAAAGGCAGAATATTAGCTTAGTTCATTCCCAAGATCCCTTCCTAATTGTACATTCTATGATTCTGGGACAGAGTTGCTTAATCTCAGCAATTTTAAGATATATGGACTTCAGCTCCCAGAAATTCTCCAGCCAGCATGGATAGTTGGAGAATTCTGAATGTTGAAATCCACACATCTTAAGTTGCTGAATTTGAGAAATGCCACTGTATAATATGAAGGATGTAAAGGAGGAGAGTAAGTCCTCATGTGTGGTTACAGGATTTATTAGTATTAGTATTCAAGTACTGCACACTTGAAAGAGACTTTTACTTAAGATAAATACTATTTGATGGTCAGGAGAATCACAGAGCACTTTACTTGATGATAGCGGTAAACTTACTCAATGTCTAAGTGAAGGACAGAGTTTTATTAAAGCAATTCATTATGACCATGCTTGGCATAGTCAGGATGCTTGCCTTAAGGATTACTGCAGCCATAACTTTACTTAAAAACTCTTACATTAACAAAAAGGATTTATTTTACATTTCTATGGTGATCCTTTCATAATGTAAAATATGTCTATTCCTGACAAGTTTGTAGACCTTTACCTTTGAGAGTGCTTTCTGACTCTTTCCTGTTAGACAAAACTTTTCAGGGTATGAGAATATTTTCTTGAATTGTTATTTCCCAAAAGTATACAAGACGTTGTGTTTTCTCACAACATCCTAAAATTCTAAATAGCAAATTTCAAGAATACAGATCCCTCTACAAATTGTTTTCTTCATTCCTCAAAATGCTCAATAAGGTATGTTACATATATTTGTTAATCCTCATGACTTCCGCATATCACACTGGAGAAGGGCAAGATTTGATCCTTTAAATATTTGTATTGTTATTATATATGTATAATGTTGAATTCTCCATTGTTCAAGACGGTATGGGAAATAATCCTAATTTAGCAACTGAGTGTTATGTACACAGCTACTGGAAGCAGTGTTAAAGGAGGGTGTAGGGCACAGGCAGGAAAGAAGAGAATAATAGAGGTATAGAAGACATAAAATATCCAGTCCCATTCTTGAATTGCCCAGAATTGCCCCTAACTCAGGGATTGGCAACCTTAAACATTCAAAGAGCCACAAAGGTCTAACTGGAAGCCCCTGTTCAATTCTGAAGCCGACCAGAAGTCTGGTTCCCCCAACATAGAGTCTCCTCCTAGCAAGGTGTCCTTTTTCCTCTACCTGTCCTAACCAAAAGCCCTATCAGTTGTGGAGCCAACCGGCAACAGGGAGCTGCAGCAGAGGGATGAAAGAACCATATGTGGCTCCAGAGCTGTGGGCTGGTGACCCCTGCCCTAACCCAACCCTAACTTTCAGAATTCCACAGTAAATATGGTCCTTTGGAGGATGCCAAATTTGGGGCTTCTGGAACTAGGTCAGGGTTAATATTCTATTTCATTTGTGCTCCTAGAGCAGTGATGGCGAACCTATGGCACGGGTGCCACAGGTGGCACGCGGAACCATTTCTTATGGCATGCGAGGCATTGCCCTGTCAGCACTAGTGTGCATGTGTGCACTGGCCAGCTGATTCAGGCCTTCTTTTGAGGCCGTTTTTCACCTCTGGAGGCTTCAGGGAACCTCCTGAAGCCTCTGGATATGGGGAGAGAGGCTGTTTTTACTCTCCCCAGGCTCCTAGAAAGTTTCTGGAGCCTGGGGAAGGCAAAAAAAGCATGCCAAAAGCCGGGGGCTGCACACATAGCATTATGGGTATGGCATGCCCACGCACGACCCCCCTGCACTCCCCCCGCTTTTGGCCTGCGAGCCAAAAAAGGTTAGCCATCACTGTCCTAGATGAAAAGTGAGATATGAAGGTGATAATATACAAGTAACCAAAAGAGATACCCCAGGCTGGTCTGCTTTTGTGCAAATAAAAGGTTAATTTCACCTTCTGACTGAGGACTTTGGGGAGGGGGGGTGAAGAGAAGGTTCCTGACAAGTAGGAAAATGCATATGAACTGATGCCCAAAAGGTTTGTCTGAGTTCTTTGATCATTTTCTGCCATTTAATAATCCACACACTTTTGCTCTGTCATTTAGCAGACAACTTTATCAGCTGGGCTGTGATTTCCAGCTAGGCAACCAGATGAGACTGCTTTGCTCTTGAGGGCTTCCGTATTCAAGCACTTGCTCTACTAATTGAACATTTTAACTGATAACCAAAACCACTTGTGCCCCATTTTATAAAGAATGAGTTACATATTTTTAAACTGCAAATGCACAGCTGTGATGAAGGCGGGAAAGAAACCCCAGTATAATTTTCACTTGCAAATGTATGAATTCATGCAATATCTTCATTATGGCTGGTGGACGATCTGATCTTCTGGCTCTCGTCCTACTCGTTCTGTCATCTCTTACATTTCTATCAAAGCCTAGGATAAAAGCTACTGCTTCAAAATTGGCACATTTGATCTTAGAATAAACTGCAGCAGACAAAAATATTTAGCAAAATTATTTCCGAATACATTTATAACTGTAGAAACTGGCATTCTTATTTCCAAAAAGGTGTCAAAAAGATACTTTTTCTTCTAATAGTTTCTGTCCCCTTATGTAGATCAGGGGTGTCCAAACATTTTATTTTACAAACTGGTGTAGATCATTGAAAGAAATATTTCAATGCTAAATCAACAATTAGAAAAGGGAGAGGGTGTTTACAAAACAATGTTCAAAAATAAGATATTTTTAACTATATTCTTGCAGTCTGGCTCCAAATATTAGCTGTTCATCAATTCTTATTTTAATTAGATGATTTACCGCTTTGCTGGCTGGAGAATTCTGCGAGCTGAAGTCCTTCAGACTTAAAGTTCCAAAGGTTGGGGACCCCTGATTTACCGTATAATAATCTGATAATAATAATATATGAAAAATAGCTTTCTTGCTCTGAAGTTTTTCAGTTCATTGGCAGGTATTTATTTATAGAGTAACGCTTATACATGTATTCACATCCAATTAATAAAAATGAATTAGGCATATATGATGTTAACAAAATATAAAATCACAGCCTACTATTGAAAATCAGGAAACATTCCCTGAATACCCCATTTTTATACATCCTCAAAAAAAAAAAAATCCTGTCTGGTAGGGAAAAGTAGAGCTTTTCTTCACTTTATTTTACAGGGTCAAATAGTGTGAATGAGCTTTTTTTCTTTTAGCACCATTCTATTCAACCCTGAATCACATTAACCAGAAAGCTGATAATCTTTTGATAATAAAACATAATTTATATTTAAGTCTTTTGGTCAGGGAAACATCTGGAATACTTAGGAACTTCCTGAAGTGTGTGTGAACTATTAACGTATCAGTTTATTTGAAGGTGATCATATTTTCTCCTCTTTAGTTCATATATGCTTTTTAAGGCTTGGTTTTATTCTCAGAACCAGAGATAATTCTATCTTTATGGACAATGAAGTCATAATTTCAAGCACCAGATTGTAGAGATAGTTTGTGGTGGCAACTATGAGGTGTTATAGCAGTGATGGCGAACCTTTTTGTTGTTGGGTGCCAAAAATTCAAGGGCACATGCGTAACAGCGTGCATGCGTGTGTGCCAGCACTCATAATGCAAACAGCCCCCCCCCCGCATGCACATGTGTGAACAACCTCCCACACACTCCCCATGCGTGCCACACTGCTCGCCTCCAAGCTGAGCTTGGTATTTCCTCCAGGGGGCTGCAGGAGGCCATTTTCACCCTCCTCAGGCTCCAGAAAAGCCTCCAGAAATGAACTTACGGCAGGTGTTTTTGCCCTCCCCAGGCTCCAGAGGCTTTCCTGAAGCCTGGGGAGGGCGAAAACAGCCTCCCCCATCCCTCTGGAAGGCCAAAAATCAACTGGCTGGCACACTGGAGCTGATGGCTCGGGTGCCAGCAGATATAGCTCCGTGTGCCACCTATGTGCCACCTGTGCCACCTGTGGCACGCATGCCATAGGTTCGCCATCACGGTGTTATAGGATAGAATTACACCATCTGTCTAATATGCCATGACCTATATTTTATCTTCCACTATAGTGGAAGACAACATTAGTTGTCTATTATTAGCACTGAAGCAAGATCTACCATTCCTTCCAGTTAGTCTATGTTCAATTAAGGGGTACTTTCTACTCTTTATCTCAGTAAATGTCTTAAATCAGCCCCATCTACATAGGGCTCTACCCAGGTAGCCCTACCTACCTTCTTTGCTTGCTTTGGATCTATTTGGATCTATTCATAACCAATAGAAGTTTTGAATTTGCTAGATAGATGATTCATTTGATGACACTTCTTCAAAAGGCAAAGAGGCAAAATATGAGAGAACAATAAGGTGTTTGTTGGCAGCTAGTCACAGTTATGCCATAAGAGATGGCTTCTTTTCCTCATACTAGCTGAGAAAGTTTTCCTTCAGGTTTTTTTCTTAGAATCAGAACAATGTATATTCTACTACCTTTCTTCTTGTTAAAATGCATGTTAATTAACAAAGTAAATATATACAGTCCATTTCAATAATTTAATTATGAGTATATGCTTGAGTTTTATTGCATATTATGTTTTTTCAAAGATTTTGGAATTTGAAATTAATCCTAGGATTAATTATTACTATGTACTGGCAATTGTGCTGAAAGCACACAACATTTGTATAGATAAACAACTGATCATTTTCTGCATTTATATTTAAGCTATCGAACGCAAATGATCAAGATCTCTTGCTGTTGTCATTTTACTTATTTACTGGGGAAAGGGGTGGCTTCAAGTCATTATTGACTCCTGGCTACTGTATGGGCAATACCCTGCAGTTTTCTTGATACAATTTGTGGAAGTAGTTTGCCCTTGCCATTGTCGTCTTCCTCCTGCTCCCCACTCCCTCCTCCTCCCCCTCCTCCTCCCCCCCTCTCCTCCTCCTCCTCCTCCTCCTCCTCCTCCTCTTCCTCTTCCTCTTCCTCTTCCTCTTCCTCTTCCTCTTCCTCTTCCTCTTCCTCTTCTTCTTCTTCTTCTTCTTCTTCTTCTTCTTCTTCTTCTTCTTCTTCTTCTAGAGAGAGAGAGAGAGAGAGGCCCAAAGTCACCCAATTGATTTCATATGTCCAGTGGACTAGAACGCTCAGTATCCTGGTTCCTAGCCTGATGCTTTAACCCCGCTAAAGTGGCTCTAGTACGTCTGTTGGTGACATACTAGAAATTATCTTCAGCACAAAATATTTTGTTTTCATGGTTTTATCATTTTGGATCACGCAATCAGGGCATCATCCTCCAGAGAAAGCTAGTCCCGGGTTTTCAAACTTATGCAGTCTCTCTTCACTTTTGCTAATGGCATCTATTAATTTAAGTATTTTCTACTGAAAAATTTTCAGTGGCACCCAGCTCATATGCAAGATATGCTCTATTAAAAGGTTACAGTGGTTTCTTTTGCTAATGCACTGAACAGGCTAATTAGGAATTAAGAAATCTTTGTAAATGATTTTAAACTTAAATTATGCTGACAACTGGGTTTTTAGCTCTTTTTCTGATAGCTGAGTGAGACATTGAAGAGCTGCACTCTAAGCTTTGACACCTTGTTCTACTTCCATTCAATAGCAAAGGATGGCTCAAGGGAATCATTCTGAACCGAAGTACAAGCTTGTGACAGGTGAACTACTATACTTCACCAGTTTTTTTTAAAACAACCTATAAGACAAGTATTCTTTTCGAGACTTTTCTAACATAAGCTATCCTGCTCCAACTTCTCAAATCCACACAACATCCCAGAATTTTACTACAGTAAAAGCAAAGGTGACAACCTTTCTTAGGCTGTCAGTTTTCCTGCAGAGTGTCAGGTACCAATTAGGTAACATGCACATCATATCTATCTGTATCCAAATAGATAGCGCTCTCAGAAAGATGAACAATAAATTAAATCCAGAAGTTAAAAAGAAGAACGAGAGGTAAATATGCATTGTTTGAACATTTTGGTATGAAGTCTAAAAAGCAGTAACTGGGATGCAGGGGAGGGGCTTGAAATTCAATGTCAATGAAGATGAGGCAGGTTTTTTTTTTCTTGCATGCAAGGAGAGACAGATTGAATTCATATCTTGAACAAGGAAAGAATTCCACCTGACCTCATTATGTGTTTCTCAGGAGTGCGTGGCTACCTTTCTCTGCCAAATTAAAATGCAGGTAGAGGAAGTGAGCACAAAGCAGACACATGCTGCCCCTTATAACTGAACTTTGAGAAGAGGAAGGTATTTATTCTTTTGCCCAAGCAATGTCTTAATTGTCGAAGTCATTAATATTCTCTGGATCGCTTGGTTAAATCAACCCTTAAAGGTGGAAGTCTGAGCTAATGAGCCACTGTCTGTGTTTTACCATGGCTGACAGCAAAAATGAAGTAGCATTCCACTATAACTTATACTGAAATTTATTTTTCTTAATGGAAAAGTTTGAAAACACTCTCCACCTCCTTATTAATGATTAAAATATAAAACTTATCATTACTACGGTATAGTACTATAGGCAGTGTGGTTACTACCAACAGCCATTTGTTTTAGTTGTGAAGTCATGACCCCATGGACAAAGTTCCTCCAGGCCTTCTTGTCCTCTACCATCCTTTGGAGTACATTTAAGCTCACTCCTACTGCTTCAGTGACTCCATCCAGCCACCTCATTCTTTGTCATCCTTTTCTTCTTTTGCCCTCAGTCTTTCCCAGCATCAGACTCTTCTCCAGTGACTCCTTCCTTTTCATTAGGTCACCAAAGTATTTAAGTTTCATCTTCAGGATCTGGCCTTCTAAAGAGCAGTCAGGGTTGATCTCCTCTAGGACTGACCGGTTTGTTCACCTTGCAGTCCAAGGAACTCGCAGGAGTCTTCTCCAGCACCATAGTTCAAAGGCCTTGATTCTTTGGCACTCAGCCTTTCTTTCACAGCCATACATTGCAGCTGGGAAAATCATAGCCTTGACTTTTGTTGGCAGGGTGATATCTCTGCTTTTTAGTATGCTGTCTAGATTTGCCATAGTTTTCCTCTCCAGGACCAAGCATCTTTTAATTTCTTGACTGCAGTGCCCAACAGCCATAGCAAATTACATATAGATGACTATATTCCTAGAACAGTACTTTATAATTATTGAATGTTGCCTGTTACTCAGCAGTTTTTCCCCCAGTAATTAAGCACTAGTATGTGTATGCCAGGATAAAATATTTTTCAAATCGTCAAGAAAGTATCAAATTTCAGTGTCAAAAACCATATTGCAATAATAGATTTAGTAGGGCAGTTTAGGTCTCAGAGTACAACTTGCCTCCAGAAGTTGTAAATGTTCCAACACTGGAAACTCTTTTTAAGAAGAGTTTGGATAACCATTTGTCTATAATGGTTTTCTGCCTAAGCAGGGGGTTGGGCTAGAAGACCTCCAAGGTCCTTTCCATCTCTGTTATTCTTTTCTAGTATTGTGCATGATTTTAAATGAGGCAATGTGATGAAATATTTATCAAACCCTGGGAATATGGAGGACAGAGGAAAAACAGTCACAGGAGAGAGTTGGACCATTATTTAGTCCAAGGAAGGAGAAGACTCTGAGAAAGACACTAACTCCACCTTAATTTATGCTAGGTATAAGCTGAATGGAAGAATGGCTTTGACAGGTTTTCAAAATTGTTTCATTACCCTACTAGCAATAAATATCCTTCCAATGGTCCTTGTTTCTTGAGATTGCCAGAATATTGCATGGCTTGGCAAATGGTAAATAAAAGAAAAAGAAGACAAAAACTAGCAGATATTCCACATCCACATCTCTTTTTGTAATAATCTTACATATAAGAATGCAAATTCTGCCTAATAGTGTCACATCGGACCTTGTGGGTCTGTTCTAGTTCACTATCTCTTTTAATTAAAAATCCATAGAAAAAGTGCTTTGCCTTAACCCAGGTGGCAGACGGTGTGGCTTCTACTTTTCTTTGCATTCTACAAACTTAATTCTTGATGCTTCCTGGAATGACACACAATGGGGAAGAAGCCTCTAATCTGCAAAAAGCAAAACCTTGGTGTTGCCATAGATATGCTGGGCTTTTTAAAAAGGAAAAGAAATGTAAAGAAAAATAGCTCCCTCACACAATTTATAAAATAAGCGCAGCTCCTCTCTGCCCAGTCTTGATCTGATGTGGAGGAATGAATATAGACCTCAATCCTGCTCACAAATCACCTAAGTTTGCTTCCAGCAGGATCCAAGGCAAATTATTTTTAATTGCTGCTGGCACCAGAACTACTTAGTTCAGCACAAATGTAGAAATGCCTGTGCTCACTTGATGGATATTCAGGTATCGCAGTTGAAGCAAAATGCTTAAAAGTTATGTTAATTCCATGACATGACTACGTGGGAACATGATTTCTAAAATAATCGGATTTAAAGCCATTTAGGGAAGGTCACAAACCTTCATCTCTCCAGGTTTTGTTCAACTGTTTCTTTTATCAGTCCCAGTCAAAATGAGCTTTGATGGAAACTAATTTAGTATCATCTAGATCACAACTGTTACTACAGATTTTTCTTTTAGACTACTTAGATCAGGGGTGTCCAAACTTGGGAACTTTAAGACTTGTGGACTTCAACTCCCAGAATTCCCCAGCCAGCTATGCTGGCTGGGGAATTCTGGGAGTTGAAGTCCACAAGTCTTAAAGTTCCCAAGTTTGGACATCCCTGACTTAGATTAACTGAAAATCATTTATCTAGCTTTGTTTCTATATTGAAACCATTTCTAGACTTTTTGCTTGAAACTGAATGAAAATAAACTTTAATCTTGGGATTTGATGACTGGAACTCTTTACAATAATAGAAATACTGTGTATAGCAAAAGTTTAATGTATTTTATGTTTAAAATTGTATCAAAGAAAGTTATCCTTTTTCTGTGTCCCCTCCTTTTAATCCTTGCAGTTTTTCTTCTTCCCCTTTCCTTTTAATTCTTTATTCTCTTTTCTTATATTTTATCTTTTGATAAAATTTAATAAAGTATATAAAAATATTTTTATTGCTTTTAAAAATATATACAAAGTATTTTTAATGCTAAAAATATTTCAAAGGAATATTGCTGGTTGCATAAGCTCTGGTTTCTGGTATTGGTATCCTCAGTTTGGCCTGGTTTGATTGTGCAATGGTTAAAAGGCACATCAATGTAACCAGCATCAACAAACGGGGTAACAGGTTTGGAACATCTATTCAGTGAAACCACTTAATGATTTTCTAATTTGAAACTGTGATAGTCATCTTCTAAATTACTTATGATTAAGGAATGTGGCCCCAATGAAAGAAATGTAAAATAACTGGGTTGAAAATGCCTTGCTACTTTCTTTCACTCTATCTCAGGGATATCTCATGCTATGTATCATGACTTTTCCCCCCTTTGCTAAAATAGGGGTGGGTGTGGCCAGTGTGTGATGCATCTGACCCCGGGGCTGCGAGTTTCACACCCCTGCTCTAAATGGTCAATTTCAACCACCTCTACTCCTGCATAGCATTTAGGGCAGGGCTTCCACTGTATCATCTGCTTATTTTGGGATAGAATGATAAAATTGGTAAGATATTCAATATATATCAACATACTGATACTACCTCAATCTACATTTGCCATGGTTCTACGTAGAAGTTAAAAAGAAAAATGGTGAGAAGCCATACTGGCCAAGGTTTCCACATCTCCTTCTTCAACATAGGTATCATTGATTCAAGAAGGAGAACTAGAGCCTTAATAATGCCTCTTGCAGAAAACCAAGAATTTGCATCCATTTACCAGCTGCATATTAGCTTAATTGATTGAGACAGCCAGTTTGATCTAGTGGTTAAGACATCTGGCTATAAACCAGAAGACTGAAAGCTTTAATCCCATTTTAGATCTGAATTTTCTTTTTCAGCCTTTTTTAGCCCAACTAACCTCAACAAGGTGATTGTTGTGATGGGAATAGAAGGAAAGATTTAAATATGCTTGAAAAATAATAAAAGAGGTATAAAAGTAAAATATAACACAGAAATTGGGACAAGATTGATAGCAAAACAATAAATGTAACCAATTGAAAAAAAGAGAACACAAGGCAAAGGTATCAAGTGAAGAAAATGTAAATATACAGGGCTTGTTATTGTTAAATAATGCTGAAAATATATCTGAAATGGAAAGTATTGCCCAAAGCATTTTCCAAAGACCTAGGTTTAATTTCAATACTGGTTTTTTTAATCCAAAAGCTTTAACCGTATGAGGAGTGTGACTTGCGACTGAAGAATGCTCCTGAATGCATAGTCCTCTTCAAGAAAAATCCTAATTTTATGCACTGAAATAAGATGCACTTTTTGCAGATTCAAAGCTGTTTTTCTTGCGACAGGATTGGAGACTTATTCTTTCCTTTTTCTATTAGCAAAGAAAGACAAAATGAGCTGCATTAGAACTGTATTAGAACTCCATATGAAATAAAGTAATAGAGGAAAAACAACCAACCTTGTATATCTATGCTGGGAGTGCATGCTTATCAAGACAAAGTTTACGTTCAGCATTAAGAATTAATTTAGCTGAACTGATGTGGCGAAAGCAGTAAATACCCTCTCCCTCACTGTTGTTTGTCAGGGTGTATTATATCACCCTGGATTGCTTTGTCAATAATCTGCCTGGCCTGCAAGCTAAAAATCTAAGATTGCCAGGATGACTGACAGGCTGGAGATAGCTGATAATTCTAAGGAATTGAGGTGTAAAATCTTTAAGGACCATATATACAGTATAAATGCCAGGGTATCGCCACATCACTCTGTACTTACAAAGGCAACAGCATTGTTAGTGGTAGCCTGTCTGTCCATCAAGTTTGCTACAGGAGGATTTATCCCTCTTTCACTCCTTATCTTCCATTGCTGTGTTTATTTTGAAACCAGCTGCAGAATAAATTGCTTCTTGCCTTCACCTCCTACGCAGAGTGTAATACTCCAGGAAGCCTGAGTCTATTGTGTTCTTAAGGGATGGGATTTTTTTTTCTTCCTCCTTCATCTTCAGTAGACTAACTTCTAATTGCATCTATGATACAGAGAGATCTTTCCACCCTTCCTCCTCTTGTAAGCTTTCAAAGTGAGCATCATCTTAAAATAAGATTATCTCCAGTTGAAACTAGCTGAATTGCAATGTGGGGTAAAAGACAATTTGAAATATTCAAGGGAAGGACATGGATTTAGTTGGGAAATAAAATACACTTAAGAAAATATAGGCCTTCTATCTTTAAAAAAAATCAATGTATTCATTTATTAAAAGCACCTACTCTTTCTTTAACTTTTCTTTCTCCTGACAAATGTCGTGCTTGCTCTCACTAGTACAGTTCTACCTCTAGAAAAGGCTTTGCAAGGCAGATTTAATTATTCTGTTGATGATGTCAATGTCAGAAATGATTTTACGTCTATCTCTCAGAGCACTTATTTAGAAGAGGTCCTATTCTATATGACCTGAATTCCTTTATGAAAATGGCATTAAATTAATTACTGACAGAGACAATCTTGCCTCAGACAGTTTCTATCCAGAAATAGGCCCAAGAAAAAAATAATTGTATGTGCTGTATGTGCACACATGGCTTGCTCTGGGATTTTTTCCAGAACTATACCTGTTGGAAACATGTATAGATTATGAAAATTGCAAACTACGGAGTTTCTGGAATGCTCTGCTTTAAATTAGGGGAGGCTCCATGCACTGATGTTCATTATTAATGTCTTCCTCATTAGCCAGATGATACCTAATCAAATTCAGATGGCCACTTTGTTCATTAGGAAATTAATCCACCAGCCATTCCAGTTTTTGCCATCATGTGTACTCCTTACTTTTTAGAATAACATCAACAAAAGATTTGCTTCTCCTTACATTCAGAGAATGAAAAAATAGCTTTTACTTATGGGGAGGGCAAAATTCTCTGGTTTTGCAGAATCAGAACAGCTTCACTTCGCACACCTACAACATTCAGTTGAAAAATAATGGCAAGATAATTTCAGCTAGGCTGAAACAAGATATGAACTACATATATCTTGTCACATTGTTCTGCTGTCTAACTTTCCACATCCATTTTTCTCTAGGGAATATTATTGTTTTAGAGTACAAGGCTGATGCCAAAACCAAACATCTTTCTCTCTTGAAGCAATTCTAAAATTGACTGAGATTCTAGAAAATATATATTCTTAATCATATTGTGGATCCATATTATTTTGCTTTTGCTAAAGCAGCTGAGGTATTCACAAGGTGGATCAGGGAGCCAGTGATGAAACAGCATTATGTCCTTCAGTGCAAATTCCACCCTTTGTACATACATCATGACAGCATACCACTGCCCATGTAGTTTGATAAAAGCATTGGATTTTTCAGTCATCTTTGCAGGGAAAATTAGACAATGGTATTAGATAGTGCATCCGCCTGATTATGCCTCCTAAAATATATTAAAACCTTCCTTTTAAATATTCACATAATCTATTTCATCTAGCTCAGGATTGATCTTTAGTTATTTTTTCTCAGTTTCTCCTGGAAATATTTACTTATTTATCAAACAAATTTATTTAGATGCCCAACTCAGTACATAGATGACTCTGGGCTGCTTTCACATTGCTGTACTGTAGTTTTAGCCAGGATAAAGACTTTTTAGCTAAATCCATCATCCTGTACTTGTATCTTTTGGATACAGGACAACAGAAGAAAAACCGAAGATCTGTTCCCCACCATTAATGCCTAGTTTATACCGAGTTTTGAATAGATTTAAAAAATAATCTCAAGTATAGCATATTGGAGTATTCAGAGTGAGATAAAGAGAATATGAGTGACTTAACCAACCAATTTCTACACAGCATATTTCTTCAGATTATGATAGACTGGTCATTGGCTTGCGATACCTTGCCTTAATATCTTACTTCAGAACCCAATGGGTGTCAAAAGCCAATAGGACAGAGGAAGAAAGATGCATTCTCTCCTCCAGTCACCTACAAAAGTGATCAATGTGCTTCTGTTTCATATGAAGGCCTTTAATCATATTCATAATGATTAAGATAATTTGTTTCTTCTAAAACTATCTGAAACTCTGCCCAAACCACATTCATCAACCCTTTTCACACAAAAAATTTGGAAATAGATTAGGAGTTATTCAAATTTACAATATGTTACCTGCTCATTTTCAACTACTTTTTTAAAAATCAAATTCCACAAGTTTTTCATTTGTACTGTTTCTTCTGCTTCTTTACACAATCTGTAATTTGTATTATACAATTTGATGATTTTTCAAATTTGGTCTTGATTGAATTAGTGCAAATAGTTTGCTCTTGAGTAGCTAAAACCGAGCCTTTAGTTTCTTTTTTCTAATGCTTTAACTTAAGCCATTGTCAGGTTTCATCTTTTCTAGCAATTGACCATATAATACTTTTCCTTGACAGCATTCTATTTCTGCTTTTATTCTATTATTTCAATATTCATGTTTTGTACCCTGTAAACTCAATAAATTCCAATTTGCAACTTGCATCAATGCTTGTTCTTGGCTACCTTTTACATAATAATCCAATACATGCTTTTCTTTTTGACAGTTTATTTGATTTGAAGCAAACTTCTGCTTCCTTTATTGCAGGTAAAGATATAAATTAATCACTATAAGGATGTAATGCATGATGAATAGTCATGAGTTTTGTTATGTTAGGTCCAAATTGACCAGTAATACTTGTGTCCAGTTAGTGATTCCAGCAATATATTGTATCACAGGTATGGCCCAGGTATTGATGATTTTAATGATATTTCCACTATTCAATTTTGTCTTTAGCAGTTTTCTCACACTTTGAATGTAAGAACAGTAATGGAATTGAAATGCCAAGTGGCCAAATCATCAGGAACAATCAGGATGAAGCCTACAGGTGTCTTGGCATTTCACAGTTGGGTTGTTTCAAGCATGGAGAAGTTAAAAGTATAAATTCAAATACTATAGTTTTTGTCTCAGAAACACAATTAAAATTAAGCATCAATAACTTCACCTTCACCTTATATTACCAACTGCTACTTTTTCGCTTCTTTTCCCCTCCACATTTTGGTTGCTTTTTTATTTACAATTTTTTATTTGTTTTCTTAAGATATTGATATATGGTGATGGGGGGGGGGGGGAAGGCACCAGAAAGAATTCTATTTATTATTTCCATGTTTCAAAATTCCCTCTGTGTTTTTTTTCCAGTTTAATTTCCATGAGCTTGGTTAGAACAGGATAGCTTTCCTATTTGTTTCTTTTTTAATGAAAAAAACTACTTACTGCAAAAATCAGGAATTAATTTTCATTTTAAACCTTGAACAAATAGATACCAGGTGTGCAGTGTTTAATTTGGCAGCTTTTCAGATCTTGTTTTATTTTGGGTCTGTAACTGAACACCAGCAAGTCTACTCTGTATAGAATTTGCAATGTTATGCAATGTTATTCAAGCTCTTACGGGTGTGTGTTTTGCTGGAGCCCTTTAAATGTTACTGTGTTGTAACATTTCTATTTTCACATGGCACACCAATGCAGAGCTGACTGAAAAAGTTGATTACATTGTTCCTGCCCACTGAATTGTCCCTGAACCAAAAATTGTGATAATTTTCCCATTGGATAAATACACTTATCAGAACATGGGTTGAAAATGGTTTATCCAAGTATGGAAGACTTTCTTACTTACTTATTTGTATCTCGCTTTTATTATTTTTACAAATAATTCAAAGCAGCAAACATATCTAACACATTTTCTTTCTCCTATTTTCCACACAATAAGAACCCTATTGATCTAAGAGACAATGACTGGCCCAAGGTCACCCAGCTAGCTTTTATATTTAAGGTGACTAGAACTCACAATCTCCCAATTTCTAGCCTAATGCCTTAATGACTAAATCAAACTGCCTCTCAGCTGTCTGTCCACAGTATCTGTATGGAAGATACTTTAAATGGCCATTTTTGAAAACTAGATCACCCAATACCTGTAAAGGTGCTGAAATCACAATATTTGTACCAGCTTGTTTAGAATATTAATTTAAAAACATTGGATTAGGTCAATAATTGTCTATTTTGGGGTAATGATATTATATCTATCATAGCATTCTTATCAGCTGCTATTTTAATTTTGAAGCATGTGATTCAACCAATATAGGTAAGATGATCAATCACTATTGATAGCCCTGTCATTCACTGTTTTGTTCAATTCTTTGTCATCTAGATTGGTGGTCATTACCACATCTAATGGCAGAAAATTGCACAAGTTAACTATCTGTTGTATAAAAATGTACTTTCTTTTGTTATTCCTGATATCTGACACATAGCATTACAGTAGATGAACTGAGCTCTAGCTGAGAAGTGAAAAAAGAAAATTCTTGTAATGTGTGTCCCACTTTGGTTATTAGAGAAAAAGAAACTGCCATTTTGAGTCTCCTAGAGCCATGTCCCCAACTACTTCAGGATATTTCCCAACTACTTCAGGATATTTCTTCTCCAGAAAGTTCTGCGTTCAAGTCCACATTCCTGTGTGACTTATAAAAACTATGTAGAGCATATTTTTGTTCCAGATTTACCCTTTATATTTGATGACATCACAAGGGGCAATCTAGAATTTTGTCCTTTGTGTTACATTTTAAAAAGTCTTAATTTTATAACTTTTGGAGGAAAACTGGAAGCTAAAGCAACAACTTTGATGAGTCAAATGCACTATGTATCCTGTCATTGTACATCATTGCTCCGAAACTTTCTTCTTCGTTGTCCTCAATTTTCAAAGGTACTTGAAAAGGAAGGAATTTTGTTTGTGTGCTCATTAACATTCTGGTAACTGACACTTTCTCTCACCTTTCTCCTTAATTTAATCCATCATTAAAGAATACACCCAGAGCTTGTTTTTTTGTGTTAGTTTTACTTTTGCATCCCTTCTTGCAGTTAATTCAATCTGTTGCCACTTCACCTGCCATATCTGCCAAATTCTGATCTATACCTCTCTTTTTATTTTTTTATTTTTAAATGGGACTTAAATTTAATAATAATAATAATAATAATAAATTTTATTTGTTACCCGCTCTCTCTCCCCAGAGGGACTCGAGGCGGGGCACAGGAAAATTAAAAAACAATAAACACAAACAGAATACATAATTTAAAATCACAATTAACAAATCCTGCGCTAAAAACATCTATAAAAAACTAAAAAACTGTCCCTAAAACCCCTAAACACTACAAATAATTAAAATTACCCTAAAACCCCAGGACAAGGAGGCTATCCCAAGCCGGCCAGACGGAAAAAGTAGGTTTTCAATTTGAGACGGAAGGAGCGGAGGTCCGTGGTCATCCTAATATCGGGGGGAAGGTCGTTCCAGAGGGCCGGGCCCGCCACAGAGAGAGCCCTTCCCCTGGGTGTCGCCCGCTGACACAGTCTAGTGGACGGCACCCGGAGAAGCCCCGCTCTGTGGGAGCGAATCGGCCGTGAGGATGTATGGGGCAGGATCCGATCCTGCAGATAGCTAGGTCCCGAGCCATGGAGCGCTTTAAAGATGATAATTAACACCTTGAAGCGCACCCGGAAGACGACAGGTAGCCAGTGCAGCTCGCGTAAGAGCAGTGTTACACGGGTGGACCTAGCGGTCCCCATAATTGCTCGCGCGGCTGCATTCTGGACTAGCTGAAGCCTCCGGGTGCACCTCAAGGGCAGCCCCATGTAGAGAGAGTTACAATAGTCCAGTCGGGATGTCACGAGAGCATGAGTGACTGTGCAAAGGGCGTCCCGATCCAATAGGGGGCGCAATTGGCGAACCAGGCGAACCTGGTAAAACGCCCTCCTGGCCACGGCTGTCACTTGATCTTCCATGGACAGCTGGGCATCCAGGAGGACACCCAAATTGCGCACCCCATCCACAGGGGCAAGATGTTCGCCCCCTATGGCCAGCGATGGAATGAGCTGGTTGAACCGGGCAGCCGGAAACCACAGCCACTCGGTCTTGGTCGGGTTGAGCCTGAGTCCGTTACTTCCCATCCAGATCCGTACAGCTTCCAGGCACTGGCACATCACCGCTACGGCATCGTTGGGGTGGTTTGGGGTAGAAATGTACAGCTGTGTATCATCAGCGTACAGATGGTACTCTACCCCAAAACCACGGATGATCTCACCCAGCGGCTTCATGTATGTGTTGAACAGGAGGGGCGAGAAGACCGACCCCTGAGGCACCCCACATGCGAGGGGTCTCGCGGTCGATCTCTGCCCCCCTGCCAACACAAATTGCGATCGGCCAGAGAGGTAGGAGGAGAACCACCGTAAAACGGTGCCTCCCACCCCCAACCCCCCCAGCCGATGCAATAGGATACCATGGTCGATGGTATCGAAAGCCGCCGAGAGGTCTAATAGGACCAGGATGGAGGAACAACCCCCATCTCTGGCCCTCCAGAGATCATCGACCAACGCGACCAATGCCGTCTCGGTGCTATGCCCGGGCCGAAAGCCGGACTGGCGCGGATCTAGATAATCAACTTCCTCCAGGTGACGGGGAAACTGTTGTGCCACCACACTCTCGACAACCTTCGCCAGAAAGGGAAGGTTGGAGACTGGACGGTAGTTGTTCAAAAGAGCTGGATCCAAAGAGGGCTTCTTAAGGAGGGGCCTCACCATCGCTTCTTTTAGGGAAGCAGGCAAGGCACCCTCACTCAAGGATGCGTTGACAACCTCTTGGAGCCAGCCTCGTGTCACCTCCCAGGATGCCAGTACAAGCCAGGAGGGACACGGGTCCAATAAACATGTGGTGGCTCGCAGTCGCCCACGTAGCCTGTCCATATCCTCGGAAGTAACGGAGTCAAACTCCTCCCAAACAAGATCTCTCTCGTGGCATCCCACTGGGCCATGAATGGGGGCTAGCTCGTTCTGTATCTGAGCGATTTTCTCCTGCAGAAAAGTCACAAATTCCTCTGCTCTACCCTGTAACGGGGCTTCCCGCACCCTCTGTTGAAGGAGGGAGCGGGTCACCCTAAACAGGGCGGCCGGGCGGTTTTCTGCGGATGCTATGAGAGTGGCACAATGGTGACGTTTGGCCACTCTCAGCGCCACAATGTAAGTCCGTAAATGGGCTCTTACCTGTGTCCGGTCAGATTCAGTTCGAGTATACCTCCATCTTCTCTCTAGGCATCTCTTGCGGCGTTTCATCACCCTCAGCTCCTCGGAAAACCAGGGAGCCAGGGTGTTTCGCCGCTGCAAGAGAGGCCGCAAGGGCGCGACCCGATCCAAGGCTCCCGTGGTCGCAGTATTCCATGCGGCCACGAGGTCCTCCATCGGGGCGCGGGCCAGGGGTACAGGAAGTGGCCCAAGCGCCGTCTGGAACCCATCCGGGTCCATCAGGCGCCTGGGGCGGAACCAGATTGGTGACTCAGGTTCCGCCTCCCCGCGGAGGGGAGCAGCGGTCGGAAAGTCGAGCCGGAGAAGTGAGTGGTCTGTCCATGACAAGGGTGTGATGACTATATCCCCTATACCCAGATCACTCTTCCATTGGCCTGAGACAAAGATGAGATCCGGTGTGTGTCCACCCTCGTGCGTGGGGCCTTGAATTAGTTGGGTCAGGTCCATGGCCGTCATGGAAGCCATGAACTCCCGAGCTGCCTCGGATGATTCGCCCACCGATGGCAGATTAAAGTCCCCCATGACTAAAAGTCTGGGGGTCTCAACTGCCACCGTAGCGATCACCTCGAGGAGCTCGGGCAGGGCTGCTGCTACATAGCGGGGAGCCAGGTATGCAACCAGCAAGCCCAACTGCCTCCCTAGGCCCCACTTCACACAGAGGGACTCACAACCGGTGGTCTGTGGCACAACGGTCTCTCTCGGCTCAAGACCTTCCTTTACAATGACCGCTACCCCACCGCCCCTACCTAGGGCCCGGGGCTGATGAAACGCGCGGTAACCTGGTGGGCACATTTCAACGAGGGGGAGTCCACCCTCGTGGCCCAACCAGGTCTCTGCAATTCCCACCAGGTCCGGCTCCCCCTCTGACACAAGGTCATGAACGAGGGGGGCTTTGTTGACAACGGACCTGGCGTTGCAGAACATCAGCCGCAGGCCCTGGCTCTGTACTCCCTGGCCACCTAGCCTGCGGGGGTTGAGGCACTTGACCGTTTGTAGCCAACGGCTTCGTGCCCCCAACCGGGAGGATAACACTTGTCTCCCCTCGGACCTGCCTCTCCCCACGACCTTCTGGATGGGAATGCCCTCTGTCGGAACGATTTGAATCTCCCCCCTCCTAACGGAACCATCCGCTTCCCTCCATCGCCCGCTGGCCTGGCTCTCTCTTCCCTCCCCCGCCTCTACCTGTCTACCCTCCCTGGTACCCCCTAAAATAATCACTAATTTATTAATTAAAAAACCCCGAAGACCGCGCTTCGCCCACCTCTCCAGATTTATAAATCCCTCATCAAGGCGGGCCCTCGTTAAAATGGAGGGCCAGACCTGTGAGAGCGGGGACTCTCGCAGCAGCAGTAAATCAGTCCTGGAGTACATTGCGATATAATAAATAATTAAATAGTTAAAATAATTATAAATATATATACAATGTAAGAGTAAATTTCATAAGAGGGTCATGGGTAAAATTGTAAAAAGTATCAATGGCCTTAATTTAAAACACACAATTTCATGAGTAGATGATAAAATTCATGAGTAGATGACAAATAGATGGAATAAAGTGCATAAAATAGATGGAATAAAGTGCATCCAGAGGAATAGTTAGGGATGGCAGTTCAGGTGTTTCTGTCCATAGGTCTTTCTTTCTGAGGGATTACAAAGGTGTCTAAGGGACGTTGATGGATAAGGTCTAACAAACCATGGTGGGGAGGGTTTCCAAGATCTTAGTTCTTAGTTCTTATAAGTTGCATCTGTGACTGGATCTTAACGTCCTGAGTCCACTGAAAATCTTCTGTCAGCGTCCTCTGGCCATCACTGGCCTGCCCGGCGACAGACCGCTTGGTCAGTGGCCCCGCCATCAAATCACCGGGGACACTAGCCTCTGGGCTGGGGCTGGGCCGGAGCTCTCACCTCCGTAGCTGAGCCGGAGCTCTCACCTCCGCCTCTGCCTCCGCCTCCGCTGCCGCCTGCAAGCCAGGATTCACGCCAACATTTGCAACAGTAGGCCAACCATGGCATCGGCCGGCGCGGCGTCCGGCAATCCCCTCGGCTCTCTCACCGCCGCCATTTCACTCAACGCCCTCTCCCGGCGTTCGCCTCCTCTCTTTCTCGGCGCTCTCACCACCATTTACGCGGCGCTCTCACCGCCACTCGTTCTTCTCCGTTCTTCTCCAGCCTCAGCCGTCCTCGCTGCCGGCCTCCTGGCGGCCTCCTGGCGCTCCCACCGCCGGCCTCCACTCCATGGGTAGTCCCATTCTCGCCCTCGCCGGGGGATATACGGCGGAGTCAGCGTTCCGCGCCCTCAACAGACGCCGAAACGCCGACCTCCGCTCGGGCGCTCCGGGGTTTCCACCACCAGCAACGCCGTCCGTGCACCCCCGCATCCACAAACCTCACCCAGGGGTACCTGGGTGGATTCCTCTTCAATCCCATGCCCTCCTGACTAAAACGGGAGGGCTGGGGCACATAAAAGGCCAGTAAACCTCCATGACCCAGCACGGAGCTCCAGGGCTAGCCCGCCATAGTTTGCGCAAGCGCAAATCAATAATAATCAATAAAATTTATTGAGTTTATTGACATTTTAGTTTGAAAATGAAGAGTACAAAAAAACCCCAGGCATTATCAGTCTATTGATTGGCCAAAAGTGAAAAAACAACATAAACATATTATAACAATTTCATTTTTTTTCTTTTGGGGGAGGGAGTTTGAACTTTATTACCATTCTGACCTCTAAGTACTCACATATCTGGACATCTTAAAAGGTTTTAGATTTACAGCTTCAAAACCCTTTTACAAGATTTAGCTTTGATAATTAATCAGTTGTGTTGTACACAACTTTTAACTGCCCATCTTAATTTTTTGCCAAATCGAAAGCAATTGAAAATCTATTCAAATCTGTTTCTGTTCAAGGTACAGAAAAAGCTATGTTTATTGAAAAAGAATCTGTCACACCTTCATATTATCAGTTCCACAAATGTAAGATTCAAGGAGCGTACAACAAAGCTAAACATTTTTATCATTTTAATGAAGCATAATGCTGAATAGGTTATAAAGAAATTAATCCATCAAATCTGAAGAATTTTCAGAATCTCTTCATGAAAATATATTCACCAAGAAACAGAAAAACTTAAGCAGAATTATTATACACTGGACAACACAGTTCTGTTGGATATCAAAGGAAAGAAGCATTTCACTCTGGAGTATATGACATTAGGTAACTTGCCAGGTGCTGTACAGACTAAGACCATAAAAGAGATAATTTAAGCACAAATTCACACCCTGAAAAGTCAAAATCATTGGTTTCCTCTTACAGAAGGCTCCCTGGGGAACATAATACAGGGAATCATGGGCAATTTACTACTAGTTGTGATATATAACTGTCTGATGTAAAAAAATCAATAGTTTTCTCTTTAAAAGGCTTCCCTGGGGACTAAAGAGTAGAAGGTCAGAACAGGTTACTAGTTTGCATGCTAGTCTGTTTGTTCTTTGATAGCAAACAACACCACAAATAATGACTATTCACTTTCAGAAAGAAGAAAGCTTGGAGCAGCCTCTGCTCCATCTTATCCGATACTGAAATAACATTATTTTTGTTCCAGAATGGGAAATTTGCGGAATAAAATTGTCATCTTTTCTCTTGAACTTAAAGCCCCTCCATACACACCCTTTTCTCTCTCTCTCTATCTCACACACATCCCCTTAGGCCATGTCTGCAAAATGATTTAAAATAATCTTGTATCTTTCTTAAGGTTACTACCTTTTATGTTGGCCCTGCAGTCCAATGTCTTTAATAGCTGTCAGAAAGTGAAAAAGAGAGGGCGGATGATGCTTGCTGTCATAAACAAAAGTGATAGGCTAAGCTTGAGCTGTTCAAGGTTGTTCTGCTGGACAAAACTTCTGGAACTTTGTAAAACATAGCATTTCAGCTTATACCCAGTGATTATTGAGATACATCCAGCCTCTCTTCCGTCTGCAGAACTTTTGAAGAGGTTTTGGGGGATGCAGAGGAGTGGAATATGTTCCTTGAGCAGGGACCGTTTTAACTGTATGTGTAAAACAGACTCTTGGATAAGAATGAAAGAATATTTGTACAGGATCATAATCAAAAGCTGTCCAGAAGCTGACAGAAGTAGCATATTAATTCATGAATTCATTTTTTTAAAAAAATCTAATGAACAGAAGATTTTTCAGGTTTGGAGCTCAGCAACCTGATGTTCCAATTAGCCTGCTACCAAATACCCCTTTTCCCTCAAAATAAGACCTCCCCAGATAATAAGTCAAATCAGGCTTTTGAGTGCATGTGCTAAAGTAAACCCTCCGCAAAACCACACCTGCCGCCTCCTGTACCTCAAAAATAATAAGATCTCCCCAAAAATAAGGCCAACCACTTATTTCGGGAGTGTTAAAAGAAAATAAGACCCTGTCTTATTTTCAGGAAAACACGGTAGTCCTTTTCCTCAGCTGACAGGTTACTGTGTTTCTATGATTGACAATGAGACTGGACTTACTCTTTCTGCAATTACTATATACATGTTGTTTGGTTGGCTGGCTGGCTGGCTGGCTGGCTGGCTGGCTGGCTGGCTGGCTGGCTGGCTGGCTGGCTGGCTGGCTGGCTGGCTGAGGGAATATTGTCCTTATTGTCCTCTTGCTCAAGGTCATTATTCCCTTTGGCATGCAGAAAACTGAACCTCAGCAGCAAATTATTTGTTTTTCCAGTAGAGAAGAGAGAGAAGTTTGTGTATTCAAATTAGTGATGTGGAGAACTAAATTCTTTGCTCCTGCCATTGTTTTCTCTTCCTAGAATTGACCAATTGCTGTGTTGAAAGTAGCCAATATTGCTTTCTGTGAGTGCAGCAATGTTGAGTCGTTGCTAAGTTTCAGGAAAATACAGGTGGTATGATGCCAGCTTTAATCTGACCTACTTTTATCCTGTCACAAGTATGGGAGGAAAGCATCTCCATGCTGCTCCATGATGAAAACATAAATACAATTGTTTGGATAGATCAATACTTTTTATGGGGAAGGTGTTTAAAAGAATAGAAATCATGGTTGTAAACAATCTGACTGGCTAGGTGACTAATGTGTCCATTTTCACACTATAACATTTTTTTTAACCTTGACTCCAATTTAACCTATGTCACATTTTTTTTCATTATTATATCAATAAATAAATGTACTATCCATTAATAAAAGGAGCCACCCCATGAAGATTTTTAAACTATCATGTTAATTTTGGGATAGTTCTTTTCCACAAGTGCTGATGGATAAAGGGAGTCTATAAAATTTAATAAAAACCCATTTTACTTATTTGTTATAGCCTAGATTTCCACAAACATATTACACTCAGCTTCATGGTGAAAGTGTGGACTTTCACATATTTGAAATAAATAAATAAATAAATATACAATCCGTATGCATATTCTATATTGGGTTTGCGTGACTAAAAGTATAATATCCTCACTCTGAAATGAACATAAGCCAAATAACAAGTAATTACTTAACCGAAACTACAAGGGATTTGATATTTACTGAGTCAGTAAATAGAAAAGATTTTTTACCATACAAATGTAAAAATTCTGTGGTCAATGAAGCAGAGCAGAGAATGTACATATTAAATGGAAAAGTCATACCGTCCAGAAAGAGAAGAGAACAGATGTTGCTAGGCAAAAATATCTTGAAGCCATCAAGGAACATTATCAAACACATCTTATTAAAAAGCAGGATAAAATACAAAATCTTGAGCTTCACATAACATCTTATAGTTCAGGTTACAGGGAAAGAAATTATTACAACTTAGAATAATTTTAGGTTATGCATTATGTCTTGGAATGATCAGATAGCTTTTTTCCAGTTTTTCTGAATAATTTCCAGAAGCAGTGAAAAAATTGAAAACAATTCCTTCATCATTCAGGTATGTACCTGACTATGAAATAGCCACACTTTTCCATACTCAGGAACATAATAAAAGATCTCCCTCTCATAAATATTTAATTAAGTATGTATTTGGAGTCACACTTTCCACATTGCTGCCATTCACTCCCAAAAAGTATTGCAGTTGTGAGTTTTGAACTCAGAATCCTTCTTAAAACCAACGTATTCCTTGCATAAAAGGATACATCAAGAGTACATAGAGCTATAGACGCCAGGAGAAAACAGTACAAAATAGTTATACTGAAAGTACTATTAGAAGCTTGCATGAAACTGATTTTTTTTTAAAGTGAGCAAAGCAGATTTATCCATTTTTGAAATATAAACTATGAATTGGAGAACTGTAATAATATATTGGAGGAACTTGATAGGAAAAGCAAAGCAATTTGAAAGCATTAAAGCAATGCTGCAGGAATGCCAAAACAAACCAGAACTTTATGTGCATTCAGAAGCAAGTAGTACGGAGTCCATGAAACACATTCAGTGTACAAAGATATGTAATTTTAATTATTTGAACAGGCAGATAAGATGACAATTTTGTTGATCAGTTTAATTAAACTACTTTTAATTAAAGAGGACATTTTTAATAATTATACAATTCATCTGAATATCAGTTTTATATATTCTTTTTAGTATTTATAGCAACATACAGTCATTTTAACAAGTCATGCTTGGTTGTTGAGATGAAATGAAATTATAACACATTTTGAAACCATGTATGTCATTAAGGACTTCTTTAGTATACATTACAATTCCAATATATATTTTATCATGAAGTAAAACAACCATTGTATGGAGGTCTTTTATGTATTTTCCGTGATAAATCACACTGTTATTCCCACAATCTCTGCCAACTGTTCTCTTTACAAAACTCTTCTTTTAGAACTGTAGAGGTTTGAAGAAGGCAAGTCTCCAACAGATGGCGATATTGAGATTCCTGTGTTCTTCAATCTCTTTAACTCTGAAATCTAACTTTTCAATTGAGAATTATTTTTAGACTGTGCATGATAATGTATTTATTAAGGAACATATATTAATCTGCAAAGCATGTAGGTGTGAGATGAGGAAAGGCCTATGGTCTTTAGAGAAATGTACGGTACCCATGGAAACAGTTATAGAAACAACCTTATTGGCATCACAATATGAATTACCTTCTGAATACTTCCTTTATGCTTCAGTACATGAACCATTATATATATATATATATATATATATACACACACTCAGGATTTTGCTGCTACAAAGTTATACCTATGCCATAGTATGTAAATAATTCTCATTTTAACATGATTTTATTTAGAAATAAAGTTTGTCTAGAGGTATTCCTTACATTCATTGTCTATTTAGAAAAGAGTGTTTAGTTAGTTTGTTTATTAATTTATTTTGGATGCTTTGAATATACAGTACATTTAGTTATTGAATATACAGTACATTCAGTTATTCTTATTTACTATTTCTGTTTTAACTGGTTTAAAGTACCCTCCAGATTTCATTCTTTCCTCCCTCCTTCCCTCCCTCCTTCCCTCCCTCCCTCTATCTCCCTCTCTTTATTTTTAATAGTAAACAAACTAACAAAACATTTGTGTCTTAATAATGCAATGTAACCTTAAAAGAAAAAAAATGTTTTTGTATTACATGAAGCAAGTCCAAAACCTCCAATAAACCTTTATTGAAAGTTTTGCATATTTAATACATACATTTATACATATATACATACAGCAGGAAAAAAATAAAAAAGAACAGGTGCCAGAAGCATTACAGATAAGAAAGAAATAAGAAAATCAGAAAGTAAAGAAGAGACTTCCAATCTTCTTTACAACATCTTTTATCATCCCCGCCCCACCCAAATTGCTTTATATAGTTCTCGTCTTACAATATTCAACCCTCTTTAATCAGTGAAACCAGCGAATTCATTTTTTGTCCGTATTGAAATAGACCTGAAAATGTTTCCAATTAACATCCTAATATTCTCTATCAGGAACATTTATAAGAAAGGTATTTAAACAGCTCCCTGGTTCTGCTGCTTATCAGAATTCAATGGTTAGAAACACGAGGTAGAAGTTGGGATGCGAAAGAATAAGGTTAGGTGGACATGGAAAGAGATACTATGCATGTATTAGAATGTAGGTATTAGAATGATAGATAATTTGACATTCTAGAATATGATGGTCAAAAGTAACTGTACAACACTAGCACTGTTTAAAATAGTATATATGTTATTTGTTTTCACTTTTGTTTTATGGCAAATGAAATGACAGGACAATTACACTGTATTTAATATATTTATATGTAAACAATAAAAATATACTTTAAAAAAAGGATTTGGACAGGGTTAAAAGACAGCTTTTAAATTAAGCTGCAAAAGCAGTTGAATTCTGATACTATTTGCTGAATTCTGATACTATATGTAGTCTTCTGACTGAAGTTAAAATAAATGCTCACCGAAAGGCAAAGAAAATTATACCGACTTTTTCAATTTCCCAGCATAGTTTATGTTTTGAATATTTTGAACAATATACAGCTCAAAGGCATTTTTTCATGTATAAATTCAAAATAACGTTGAATGAAAAATGCAGACATTTTAAAAGATAAATAAACTTCAATGATACATTCATTTTCATCACATTTATTTTTTACTCCAAATACTCAAAACAAATTATACGGCATTTGTCTATATCTTCTCTAATTTCTCACATTGGTAGTAAATCGAAAAGAGACAGTAAAAGTCACCATGTCAAAATAAAGAAAAGAATAACAACACAAATTCCAATTCCAGTTTATCAAATTATTGAGATGTTAAGATTGATTTATTCCAATTCACAGAGGAAAAAACAGGATCATAATTCACACATTATCAAAATAATTTTAGGCAAGAAATTGCATGGTTTATCGAGGAATATGTCATCCACATACTAGAGAATCCTGTTTCCTCTCTGCTGTTACAATTCCTTTAATAGCTTCAGAATTTCTTATAGCTAAGCTCTGCTTAAGTAAATTTTTAAAAAGAAAATGGGAGAATCCTTGATGTGTTATTACCATATACATTTTAAAAAGAGATAATTATTAGTGATTAGGAATTGAATTTTAAAAAGGATAACTGGTATATAAAATTGGGGCAAGTGAAAGTAAACCAAATCCTGTTTCAGAAATCTCCAAGAAACCATATAAAAAGCTTGTCAGTATCCAGAGAAATAATGGTTGATGGATTATATCCATTTTGTACTAAAATAATTACATCAATTAACAACATATTATCACAATCTTAATGCCTCCATTTAAATGCAACTTAGGCTATTTGCAAATAATTGAAAGAACAAGTGCTAAACTATAGCCCAATTAACATCCATATTTATCATGGAAATAGGTAGGCACGTTATTCAGTTTGAAAAGCATCCCAAGATTAATTAAAACTACAGTATACATTCTATTTGTCTATAGATATCAGGATATATTTGTAACAAAAAGGGGATAAAATCAATTGGAAAACTATCAGCACAAAGCTTCCTTCAATGTAATAGATTGATTTGTACAGAAAAGTGACCCAACATTAGTAACTAGGAGACTAACCTTGATAGGTATGGGAATATCCTATGTTTCATAGAAAACAAAAGAGGCATATATGATATCTACCTCAACACCAAAAAAAGAAAACCACCAGGATAACCATCCCAAGACATTAAAAATGTGAGAAAACAGAAATGAAAAATAAAGGAAAGGAGAACACAAAAATTCTGAATTTTTGTTCTGAAGCAGTTGTATAACAAAACAATCCCGACATCATCTCCTTCTCTTTTTCCACCTCCTCTTCCTCTTATTACCAAAAAGAAAGAAAAGTTAAAAAGAAAAGAAATAAGATGTACTTTATGCACATATGCATACACACAAATGCACACGCATCCATGTACAGACATGATGAAGTCTTCTTCACTGAAGGGTATGAGCTATAATCTAGTGTAAATTGGTAAACAGATGTTTCTGCACATCCGTCAACAGATTTTATGTCTAATATAGCAGAAAGGATCACCGAACAACACAGAGATACCTGTAAGCTTGAGCAAAATCAGAAAACAAAGAAAAAAGTGTGGGAGAACAAATTCAACCATAAAGGCTAAAGTCTGACATGTATTTCAATGACAAATACAGAAAACGAGTGGTTTTGTGGTTTGATATATTCCTGTACAATATTGTTTTAAAAAAAATGCATTCAGAAATATTTATGAGTTACTCAGAGTCGCTTGAACTGCAAGATGGGAGGCAAATAAATTTGATAAAAAATAAATATTTACAAAATTGGGTGAGGGGAAAAAATGTTCTTGTTCCAAAAAAAAAAAACCTTAACCCCAAAGCTTGCAACTTTTTACAGCCTGAGAAAGGTGTGCTTAAACAATATGTTTAACAGAGCCAAAGAGATTATATTTCTTCCTCTTTGTTATGTATTTAGTTGGAATTCTATAGTCCCTGAGATGATATTTCCGAGGCCGTAGGACAGAGTGCAAGGGTGAGTAAAACTTTTCAGTCTGGAATCAAATTTCTGGTCGCTGAGGAATGGAGGGAACGTTGATTTTGTAGTACAAACAGAATCATTTCTTTTTCAGCTAAGCGAGTCTGAAAATGCCATCACACTGAATAGGAGAATCTAGACAATGACCAGATGTTAGTAGTGCAGTGAAGGGCTGGAAGACAAAAGCACGAATGTTATAAAGATGCCATCTGCATATCTAGTCATTAGCAGTGAAAGAAAATTCAGCTGTCAGTTTGGACAGAATCTATACAAGAAGGTACTGCTATTGTCCTTTGAGTCTGGCAGGAAAAAAATCTGCCTGCTCCTTAGTAAAATAATAGCCAGTTCCTTTTGCTAGGAATTTAATACTTCCTATCTTCTGGATAGTGGACACAGCAATAACTGGAAACAGAAGAAGAGATGAGAAAGAACCCGAGAACATTGCAAAATATTAAAACCTGCAAGAGAAGTAGAATGATGATGGCAAAAGAAAGCAAAGATAGTATCAATAGTAAGAAGTGCCTTGAGTGCAACTCCCAAAACATCTGGCATGCCACTTGAACACTATTAACACTGACAAAACAACTGTCAGTCAGTTTGAAAGAGCAGCTTCACTTGGGGTAGCTTATATCTTGTGACGAAACTATTAATGTTATTAGACAATATCTATCTATTCCAGGTCCATGGAAAGGAATTGATAGGTGGACAAATCAAGTCTAAACATCTGGTTGACTGTGTCGCTAACTATGCTTTCATGTCAGCATCATATTAGGTTACATTGTGCTAACATGAAATCACCATTATTGTTGTTGTTGTTGTTGTTGTTGTTGTTATTGTTGTTGTTGTTGTTGCATATATCTAGGCCAGAATATATATTATGTAGGAAAAGATGTTTTCCTTTCAAGTTATAATAGTCTTGTTTCCGAAAAATTTCTAACATAACCAGGTGCATGCTTTATTTAAGCTCTGTTCTTTACAAATTATATCACAGAAGCTGTTTTTGTTCTGATTATTTTAATGTGTCATTCTATATGGTAAACTCTTCTCAGTGTTTGTAAATTATTATCCAAACAACCAGAGGAAAAAAAAAGGAAACACAGGCAGGGTAATTTGGCAGGCTGCAAAATCCTGCAGGCTTTTGATACAGAAATCTAGCAGGGATATATAGAAAAGAGTTCATATAACTTCTCTTCTTTACAGTTTCTTCTTGCCCACTGATGGAAAACAAAATATTCTTGTGGGTGTTTGAACAGCTTGGGTTACTGTGACCTAGGCACTACTTTTTCAGTGATTAAAATGATTCAGATTTCAGAAATTTGAAACTCTACATTCCCTATAGTAGTATTTGTCAAACTTGGCAACTTTAACATTTATGAACTTTGACTCCCAGAATTCCCTCTGCAACTTATGAAGGCTGGGGAATTCTGTGAGTGGAAGTCCCCGCATCTTAAAATCGTCCTCTTTGAGAAACACTGCAAGGTTCCCCTGTGTTTATGCATGGCTAATCATACCACCCTCTGTTATTCAAGATATGGGTGCTTTGTATAATTAATAGAAAAAGAAGTGTTCCTGCTTAAAATTCTGCAAAACAGAAGGCATAATGTTTTATTATAATTTTACTATTATAGTGGTAACAAGTAGCTATATTATTGCAAATCTTGCATGCACTTTAATTATCAAAGCCTACATTGCTACCCACATTCAGGTGGTAATTCACTTGCTTTTCCTTCTACATATTAGAATGGGCTTCCACAAAAGAATAGGAGTTATTTTTCACTACCATGGAGTACTGATTAAAAATGAAGTATTTCCCAGTGACTTTTCCATGTCTTTCCCTTGAAGATATAAGGCGGATATAATCAAAGTGATGGGGAAAGCACCTGTATATTCTTTTCCAGAGAGAAACCATACTCAGCAAAAACAAAAACCTGCACCAATTCTCATTAGTAACCGAGCATAGCCATCTTCTGGTATTACGCTTAGAAAGAGTGCCTACTAATTTGAAGGACAAGTTAACTAAACTGCAGTCTTGACTCTAACAAACCCATGTATTTGTTCAGAGTAGCTTTTTAATTCAAATACACCTTTCATAAAAACAAAACGTTTGTTTTACCAAGTTTTGCTATGGCACAAAAGGCTCTATGCTCATTCAGAAGTACAATCTCTGCTCGGCATAGAAGTAAAATCTCTGCTCGGCATAGGGAAAATGACAACAGTAATAAATATATGAAGCTAATGAGAATAGGTCAAGGAATAAATAGTTTCATTATCTCTACATAACACCCCAACAGGGCATATATTGATAAGGAAAACTTGGATTTTAAAACAGAATCTTTTATGCTATTTTACTAGCATGTTTTTAATTGATTTGCACACCACTCAGACAACTAAGATAATAGGATAACTAAGCTAGGCTTTTAAAAAAAATGAATCAAGGTTTAAGCTAGTTAAGCTCATTTTTCCTGTTCTAAGAGTATTCTGAGGAATAATCAGGATGGAAAAGTAAACCTTAACGAAGTGACAGAAGTGAGGATTACTAAACTATTTATAATATACTATCATTGACAATTAATTATTAATCCAGGAAGTGATATTAAAACATCAGAAATGATATAAAAGTGCCAGGATTAAGGATAAATTTGGAAAACCATATAATTTTGGAGCTATATTGCGTAACACATAGAGGTAGGCCTCAATTTATTCATTCAGCAACTGTTTGTCAATGCTAAAACAAATTATCTTACTATGCTCAAAGTTACCACTGTTGCAGTGCCTCAGCACTCACATGATCAAAAGTCAGGCACTTGACACTCCACCTGCACTTACAACCAAAGGGTGCTTAGACCTTCCCCCACCCACCAATCTCCACCTCCCATCTCAGTCCTTTTGGTGGCCCTGCATCTTGCAAGAAAGTCAGTTCAAATTTAAAAGGAAAATCAGCTTAACTACTAGAGGAATTTTAGAGAGCAATAGTCAGGAACAGTTATCCAAGAGATCTCAGGGTGGTCTATCACGAAATCAAAAATAAAATCATCAGTTGCATAGGATTTCAAGTAATAAACATTGCTATTTATTGATTATTACTGAGGTAAACTTAATTTAGCTAGTACTTGTCAAGACTGGCCTGGCTGCAAAGTCACCCAGAAATTCTGGCTTACCTCAGGTAGCTTTCACTCTCAAGGCTTTTTCCCTTGTGAAAGGGGGGGGGGGGAGAGGGTATCTCAGCATCTCTCCATCTTCTAATATTTGATCCAGAACTGTTATTATTTTTGCAACCTGGATGGATGCATCAAAGATCTTACCTCAAAATCCAAGCCAACAAATCTGAGGCAGTTGCAACTTTTTCTGACTCAGGCCTTGTACCTGTGCTGATCCTGCTTAGTTCAAATGAAGCCATATTACTTTTGGAGATATGGAAGTCATCTCTTTGAGGTTTGTTTGTTCCATGTTTCCTGCATCAAGCAGATGGCTGAACTTGATAACAGTTCTAATCTATAGTTCTATAATTACTGGCCTGTCTCTGTTGTCGTTATCTGCCTACTTCTTTGTGCTCCACCTCCCTGGTTGCTGCTATTGATACTTATTCAATTTTGAGTACTGCCATTGCTTCTATTTGACAGTACATCTCTCCTATACTTTTAGCAGCTGCCTAGTGTGACAGTGTACCTCTAGCTAAGTGGGAAATTGAGCAGCTGCCTGCAGAATCTGAGCCAATCTTCTGCCTATATCTCTTGGCTAGTGTTTCTGTGAGAATTGTGAGGATTGCATTAAACAACTTACACTGAATTAATTGTACCTTACTACCAGCCTTTTCTTCAAAGTTAGGAGAAAACAAAGCTGTCATTATCATCATCATAAGCAAAAATCACTTATTAATCATCTAAGAGTCTAAAAGTACTTAAAAATTATCCATCTATTCATAGATACAATTTCTGCGAAATACATATATGTGCACATCTTTAAATGGTTTCTTTTCATGTAGCCATCATCAGAATTCTGAAAAGGACCAGGCATGCTGCATAGGTTTTTTTTTACTTATTTTTGGCACAATCCTGTAGAGATGAGTCATGATATGATTCATTTGCTTAGTATTATAAACAATATTTCCATATCAGTCAAGATGATATTGTTGTTCCCTCCTGCTTACTAAAGATTTTACTTCACTTGAACTTGAGGACATGACAAGTCTCCTGCTATTTATGTTATGAATTATTATCAATTTTTGAACTAGTACAGTAAGAACAAAAGTTTCTCTGAAGAATGTTAATTTGCCAAAGATTTTTTTTATAATGGCAATATTGTAAGTTGAAGTGTATTACATATATAACTAAAAAATAGACCAGATTTTTATTACTAATCCATCCTATTTTAAGAATAAAATTGTTGTTTGTATAGAATCTTAGTCATCTTTCTTTGAGAAGGTATTTAGGAGTCAGATGTTGTTACATAAAATCTTGTTATATATCATCCTTATCAGACTTCCTTAAAAGTTTAGCTGTTGGCATTTACCACCAACGAGATTGGTTAAAATGTACCCAAACATGAATCTGACCTGCTGGACAAGGGACTTTCTATCACATATGGTGGACCTGCCCAGAAACACAAAAATATTGGACAAAAATTTGGAAATGGGTGCATGAAATTACAGGAGAACAAATAAAATACAAACCTGAAATCTTTCTGCTGGGAATAATCAAAGGGAAATATACAAAGAAAATTAAGTACATATTAACACATCTGCTAACCACAGCTAGAATAGCATTTGCCCAATGCTGGAAACAAAACAATATCCCCTCGGACGAATTAGTGATACAAAATTTTTTGGATTGTGCAGAGATGGACAAATTAACACTAAAATTAAAAGACAAAGAAGAGTCAGAATATTATGAAATTTGGAAAATTTGGTAAAAATGGTTGCAAAACAAGAATAAAATTAATTAAGCCAAAAAACAATATACAGTCATTATACACAGTTATATATATAGAACTATGTATAAAGATGCGTAAACATAGAAGCAAAATAATATATACATGTACAGGTATGATGACACAATAATGTTGATATAATGACTAAGGTGTTGTAGAAGGAAAATAGAATTTTAAAAATCTGCTAAAAAATTTTTAGCTGTCATATTTAGAAGAGATCTTCCAAAATAAAACAAGTAAAAGTTTAAAATACTACACTGGTAAGGGGTATATATTCACAATTAATCATAGTTAAAAAGTTTGTTAGTACTCACGAAATATGCACGTCATAATGGTAGACTAGTTTAGTGTTTCAGTACTTTAAGAAAATGTTCCATTAATTATATTTTCAATTTTGTGGAAAAAAGTGGAACTTCAGCAAATGTACTATTTTTTATACAATTTTTTATGCTCTCCCTAATGTATGTGGATGAATTCAGCATTAGACAAGCAGTCTAGAAAACAGAGGTATAAACTAAGCTTAGAAAGCATCTTATGATAAATACATATATTCACATATCCATAACAAAGGTGTCTACTTCACCTTCCCCTCCTAAAGTTACTGGAGTATTCCAGTAGATTTAGAGTTAGGAAAGTTTTTGTATATTTGGTCATTTATCCCAATTTATTGGAAATTTGAACGGTCAAATGTAAAAGCAATCGTTGAAAGAAATCTTGACTTTATGTGGACAGAACCGAGGGTGGTGACTGGGACATCATCTTGCCATATTATCCAATATTCCTTTAGGTGTGTGACCCTGATGGTGACTGATGTGTTCTATAGGATGCTTTTTCCAGCAGTGGGATTCACTTCCCTTCCCTTACCAGTTCGCAAATGGAGGTGTGCCTTCTGCGCATGCACAGTGCTTGAGCATGACGTTGGGGCACGTGGGCGGGAGCTCCTGCAGCCACCGCTACTGGTTCACCAGAACTGGAAAAAACTGGCTGAATACCACTTCTGCCTATCTTCTTTTATAGGCTATATTTCAGAGTTCCTTTGGATAGCTTTAATAATTCCATGAATCTAGGAGTTTAATTTCTCATTGATTGTAGGAACATTGCTGGTAGTCATGAAGGAAGTTGTGGTGCAATCACTCCTTATGAGACTCTCCCTGGATTCAGATCTGTTAGAAAACTAATCCTTAGTCCCCAGCCTTACTTTGGTAAAGAATGTTGCTAATACAACAGTGAAGGGTCAACTAAGGAATGTAGACCATTTACACATTTGCTAGTCTGAAGAGATTCTGTAGAATGACTTCCCAATGAAAATTAGATAGATCTCTATTCTTGGGGTATTTTGGATCACCATGTAATACTATGAACAAGGTTTGTGTTATATGTTTTATTATTTTAAGTCAACCATTGATGATTTAATTTATTATATTTCTTGTGAAGTGATGGGAGTCTTTTGGGATTATATCATATTATAAATACAATAATGAAAAATAGAATAAAAGGATTACACAGATTTATTATTTATTTATTTATTTTATTTTTCACATTTAGGACTCAGGGTGGTGCACAGAAAAAGTAAAAACCACAACACATACATATAATATAAAATGGAATTAAATAATAAAATCTGTGCTAAAAATAGTTAAGACCACTAAAATATTAATTTTAAAATTAAACCCTTAATCTATGCCAGGCCGGCCAGATGGAAAAAATGCGTTTTGAGCATCCGATGGAAGAGGCGTAGGTCATTAATGGTGCGAAGATTGGGGGGAAGGTCATGCCAGAGGGCCTGACCCGCCACATTGACTGGCAGACGGCACCCTGAGGAGGCCCTCCCTGTAGGAGCGGACAAGTCGAAGGGAGGTGTGTGGTAGGGGGCGGTCTCACAAATAGCCAGAACCCGTGCCATGGTAATTAACACCTTGAAGTGCACCCGGAAGACCACAGGCAGCCAGTGCAACTCGCGCAGGAGAGGTGTTACCCGGGAGTACCGTGAGACTCCCAGAATCCCCTGTGCGGCCGCATTCTGCACCATCTGAAGTCTCTGGGTGCATCTCAAGGGACATAACGAGGGCTTGAGTGACCGTGCGTAGGGCATCCCGATATAGAAAGGGGCGCAACTGGCATATCAGGTAAACCTGATAAAAAGCCCTTCCTGGCCACGGCTGTCACATGGTCATCCAGGGACAGCCGCTAATCCAGGAGGACGCCCAAGTTGCAGGCCCTTTCCGCGGGGGCTAATGACTCGCCCCCGATAGCCAGAGATGGAACTAACTGGCTATATCAAGACGCCGGAAACCATAGCCACTCGGTCTTGGACGGGTTGAGTTGAAGCTTGTTCCTCCCCATCCAGACCCGTAGATGTAGAATTCATGCCAGATATTGGTCAAGGTTCAAACCAGTACATAAAATCAGGAATGCAATTAGTTTTCAAACAATACTGGTCTAGCACTAAGTGCAAAAGCCTTAGTGCTGATTTGCTTAAGTGAGGTTCCACGCTCATTTCTTATTGTCACCTGATGTCATGATCACCAGTTCTTTCGGATGACAATTATCTGCATGGCGCTGGCTCATAATGGAAGAAAGCAAATTATTGATCCTCTAACATTGGTGATGTATTCATAACATGCCTAATATGCTGTTTTTAACTTGCACATATGAAGCACTTAGCCCTATTTGATTTTGAAAAGGCCAGACTTGAAACCTTGCTCATTAAGCTTTAAGACAAGGTGTCACTTCTCAGATTAGACTTTCTTATATGGGAGGAAGAAAAAATAATCTATCTCATATGAATGTTACTACATGACATAATGTAAGAGGAGCAGGAGTTGGTTACATAACTCCCCAAAAACAGTTGTGTGTATCTGCTACCAAAAATGCAATGAATAGGAAAAAGGGATCACCGGTCATTCCACTCCCATGTTCCACTCCTTTGGAAGATTTTTAATAGCCTTTTATAAGTTCAGGCACACACTTGACAGATTAAATGGGTCAGCAAGGGGTTTGGTTGCCTATCTGGCAGGTAGGCAGAACAAAGCTGTTAGGCAACCAGCTATTTAGGCAGTTTAGAAATCATTCCATAAGAGCATTGGAGAGAAAAGTAAGGTCTGTCAGTCCTCTAACCCAGGGGTCCCCAACCTTTTTTGCACCAGGGACCGGTTTCATTTTAAAGAAAGTTTTGCGGACCGGCTGAGTGGCTCAGCAGCCATGTGACTGGGTGGGCGTGGCCAACTTGGAAAATGTGAAAGTCACTTAACAATGGTCTTGGTTAACAACCAAACTTTTGGGCTCAATTGTAGTCATAAGTTCTTTCTTTCTTTCTTTCTTTCTTTCTTTCTTTCTTTCTTTCTTTCTTTCTTTCTTTCTTTCTTTGTCTCTTTCTCTTTCTTTCTCTCTTTCTCTTTCTTTCTCTCTTTCTCTCTCTCTTTCTCTCTCTCTTTCTTTCCTTTCTGTCTCTCTTTCTTTCTCTCTTTCTCTCTGTCTGTCTTTCTCTTTCTCTCTATCTTTCTTTCTCACACACTTTCTTTTTCTTTCTTTCTCTTTTTGTCTCTCTCTTTCTCTGTCTCTCTTCTTCGTCCACCCATCTCTGTCACTCTGTGTGTGTGTCTGTCTGTCTCGCATTCACGCACTTAATAACTCATTCTGTGTCGCTCTCTTTCTCTCCCTGTGTCTGTGCCTCTCTCTGTCTGTGTCTGTCATCATCCCTGCCCCACCCGCCCCCCGCGGCGCCTCCTCAGCCCGGCCCGCCGCGCTCACTCACCTTAGCCTGCCCCGCCTGGCCGCCCGGTCGGCCGCCACGCTGGGTCGCTCGTTCGCTCGCTCAGGCTCCTTCCGTTTGTGTGTGTGTGTGGGGGGGAATCGGCGGCCGGTAGGAAGGGCTGCTGCTGTGGTGCCCAGGAGTCCCACCGTCGACGAGGGTGGAGGAAGAGCCGCACTCCAATGGCGCGAACAGCCGCGCCTGCACTCTCCCGCGCACTCTGCCCAGGGGGCTGCCCCCTCCTCCCTCCTCCTCCTCTCCGGCCCTGCGGCCCGGTTCCTACCAAGCCACAGACCGGCACCGGTCCGCGGCCCAGGGGTTGGGGACCCCTGCTCTAACCTATTATTATATACAAAAAAAATGTGAAATCACAATTCCCAGTTCTTTAGCTGGTGTTGGCCTTCATATACATTGAGTTCTCCCCAGAACCTAAAATGTCATTATGTACTGATATAATTTACCGTATATGCAGATTCAAGCAGTAATTAACAGATGGAAATTCAGTCAATGTGCAGATTTTTTTGGTATGGCAACCAGAGGGCTAACAAACTATTGGGACCACCTCAGCTGATTTATGCCATAATCTTTTAATTTCAATTATCAAATCTTTATATTTGGTGATATTTAATTCTCGTATCGTCACATCAATGATCCACACTTTCAACCACAGTTAAATCTGGTGTCTGATAAAGACCCAAGAATTTATTTGTTTGTATTTGGAAATCCCACAATATTTTAATTTTCTCAATTTTTTACTACTTTTTAAACTCTGTTTTCCCATCAATTTTTCATTGCTGGCACTCGTAATTTTTAGAGATGGGAAACATTTTGGGAAATGTGTTATGCCATTGTTAATCATCAGTTTGTACAATCTACTGTCTCTTCTGTCTCTTTGCACAATCTGCGTTTTGAATCGTATGATGATTTTTCAGTTCTGCTCTTGATTGCATTAGTTTCAATATTTTGCTTTTTAGTAGCAAAAATCAAGCCTTCACTTGATAGTTTTAATGTTCCAAGTTGTAAGCTATTTATAGGTTTTACATTTATTCACTTTCCTCACAATCTTTTGTAGGAATTGACCAACATTTACTGCAATCATAGACCTTGTGAGTGGATTTAAATAGAATATTTAATAGAATAAAAAAAATTATCAAGGAAGAGAGCTCTTTGCTTCTTCTTAAACCGATATATACAGAGGGAAGCTTACATTTTAATTCATTATAAGTTATTTCAAGAATAAAAGTATATTATGCCATTTGCAACCCTCATGTTTGCATTCATTCTAAGATTGGTTTAATGCACCATTCCCTGGTTAACTCTGTCATAGAATCAACACCAAATGTTAAAACTCTCATGTTCTCTCATTATGTTTTCTCATTTTCTTGACAAAGATGGGAAGTACTATGAAATTAATCATGACATAATGGACACATGATGCAGAAGGGCAGCTAAAAAGCCCAAATGCCTTCTGAAAAGTTTAAGGGGACAGGAAAATTTAGGATATTGATTTTTTTTCAGTTGTTCACATGATAATTGCAAATTGATTTATAAATGTCAATTATAGATTATTGTTCTTCCAATTTGCATATTCATTTATAATTACTGATAAGTAATAAGTTCAATTATAAATTTGCACACATAGCTCCTTATTGGCTTTCTCATAAATTAATTACTCAATATTTGAGTTTCTCTTTCAAATAAATGACATCTACATTTTATTTTATTTATTTTATTTATTTCATCAAGCATGTATTAGATAACATATATAAGTATAAACATGCCTTTGGATACATGAAATGGATACAAGTAAAAAAAACCATTAGGACAGGGACAGTAGGCACGTTGGTGTGCTTATGCACGCCCCTTAGCACATCAACGTGCCTACCATTCCTACCCGAATTTTTTTCTTTATTTGTAAGCATAAAAAGTACTATGCAATCTTTCTGAACATGCTATAGAAATAGAAAATTATATCAATCACATGACAAATAAGATTTTACTGATGCATTCATTTCTGAAATTTTATAAGATATTTCTGAAATGTAAGATTAATGTATGAAATTATAATTTCAATTTCTATCTTTTATTTTAAGGAGAAATTTTTAACCGCTCCAACCATTCCTTTTCAATTGATACTTAAGTGTAACAAAGTAACAGATTAACAGAGTTAGAAGGGACCTTGCAATTCATCTAGCCCAACCCTCTGTTACAGACATATTACACAAAAAGTCATAGTCACATAAACAGTATCATAAGTATGACTAATTTTTAAGTATTTTAAGAAAACAAGAACAATGTCACCTCACCTTAGCTAATAGGGTCTGTGTTTGCCAAGTAGCTCTTTGCCTTCTAAAAGGACAGTGCATTCTGTTTGTCTTCATCCACCAAGATATACTTTAGAAATAAACTTTCTTGTGAAAAAATAAGAAAGCATCACCTCAGGTAGAAAAAGTTAGATTTTTAGTTTAAAACAAAAAAAAATCTAAAAAATCAATTTTTAAAAAACAAGCAGGCAACATGTCAAAGGAGCTGCATCCTTCTCATTTCCTTCAACTTGCCTTAGAATGAGAAAATGGAGAGGTACAGGTTTTAGCAACCACAAATGTCAGAATGCAAAAATGGAAATCACATGTATCAGAAAACAGAAGGATGCCCTTTTCATTCTAAGTCTCTGAAAAAAAATGGGGGAAAGGAGTGATTTTTAGTGGCCACCAAGAATGCCTTTGCAATTGGCACACAAGGTTTATATTTACATAAAAATCAAAGCAGCAAAATAAAAGAAATCCCTCATTAAACGGCATGCAACTTTATAATATGCCTATTTCTGCAATGTAATAACTTGTTGTAACACAGCCATTGTTTAAAATGTGCCAGGAACATGACACTGTCTGTGGGAATATGTTACCACAGAAATGTAATCTATGCATTCCGTGTGGTTTTCAACATAATTGTGCATGGGCTATGGTTGCTATTCAAGTTTCCATGCTTATTGAGCAGGAATATTGGGTATATTCCTGGCAACATAGTGGTTTATCCATTACATTAAAATGCAGTTCATATTTCAAAATGTTCTCTCTCTCCCCCTCTCTCTCTCTCTCTCTCCTTTTTCCTTTTTCCCCCTTTTGCCTAAGATCACTGCAAAAATAAGAAACAAATGGCATAGCTATCAGCTCTCATTACCAATTGCCCAGTAAATGTAAAACCCCTAAAAATAGCCACAGGAAGCAATGATTTCTTCAACAAATTACAGGGTTGTTTATTTAGTGTGCTAAGTAATAGATTTTTGATCTAAGATAAACAGTTTTAAAAGTTACATTTATTTTGTTGTGAAAGGAAAAGGAAATTGCTATTCCCTACAGGCAGTTTTACCTTGTAAAGCAATCTGTCTTCAAACCCAAAATGAAAGAGAGCCAAAAGCTGAATTAGATGACAAGGCCCTTGAGATAGTGCTAGCTACTATGTTTGGTTGAGAACCACAGATGTTTCATATCATGCGTATCGGCACAAAGAACCCCGTGCAAATTTATATGTGCTGTGATCCAGAACCTTTCATGTGGAAATGCTCCCCCTCTTCTGTTGTCAAAAAAAAATTAGGACTGTGTCTGTGTTTCCTTTCCCGTATCATTTCCCCTATTTTATTGCTTTAAATATGGGGAGGACAACTGTTTCTCTATGGCCGTGGGGGAGACGGACAAACAGAGCTCCCCAGGTGGGACTTTCAATCAGCGTAGCTCATGATGAGGAATGCAGTGTTGTAGTTCCATAATCCAAATGCCACACTGACAATTGATAAGAAAGACTTTCATCATCTGTTGAAGAATGGGAAAAACCAGTTTATGTACCTAGAAATAGAAGCTCACATTCTAAATCTGACAGATTCCCCCTTCTCCTACATCCTGGATCTGAAAAACCAAACCAAACAAAAACCTGACATTCATTCTTTCCTGTTCATTGGAAACAATGCACTTTCAGCAAATGTTTCTATTTAAAAAGTAAAACAAAGCCAACACATTTGAATAAATTGAATTTGTTCCACTATGGAAAAGAAAATGTTGTAGAAATCTTTTATTTAACTACTAAAAAGAGAAGTCTGTCAGAGAAAACTGAAGGTATCCCAATTTTGAACACCAAATGTTGTTGGATGCACTAAATACAGTTTTGTTTAAAAGCCAATAATACTTTTAAAATGTGAAATAGTTTATCATTTTATATTTGATTTAAGATATATATTTTTGTAAGTTTTTTTTTTTTTACAAATTCGCAAAATGGGAATTTTAATGGGAAATGGGAGGTTTAACCATCTCCATGGGCAGACAGCATCATAACTTGTTTCAGTCCAAGTTATTCTGGGGAAGGGGGAATTCCTCTTCTGCATTTAAAGAACAAACTCAAAATCAACCCCATAATGCTCAGGTTGTTGTTTCTCTTGAGCAAATTGCAGAAGTTGCAGAAATGGAGGTTTCCCAATCAGCTAAGGAACTGAGCAACAGGAAGGCAATGACTTCCATCAAGTTTACAGCAATGATGCAGCCTAAATTTACATATACTACAACCGACCTTCTATATTTCGAATGCTTTTTTTGGAATATAATTTATTTTATAGTAAAGGAAAGGTGATTTTCAGATACAGTTAAGTATCTCTCCGATTATTTTCATTATTTTTGGGATTACAATATTTAGAAATATTTGAGAACTTTACTGATTTCAGCTTGAGAACTAAAGAATCAATTTCATTGTATTTAAGTGCAATGACAATAAAGATTATACTTATACTTAAATTAAAATTATTAAATGGAAAGAAATAACTTTTCTTTTTGAAAGTATTAATAGAATGAACCTTTTTTCATGGGAAAACTGCCTTGTTTACATACCAGTGGTTTAAAAAAAATCCTTGAAGGCCAGAGCACAAGATGGCTACTTCCAAGGGAATATTTTCTTTAGGAGCTTATAAAATCCTTGAAACTTTTAACCCTTTATTGGAATCAGAAGTTACTACTGAAGATGAATAAATTTCTCAAGAGACAACTGAGATGGATTCACTGGATTTACAAAGGCAATTGGATGATCATTCAAAAACTGAAAAAGACATTTTGGATTAATTGAAATATAAGATTTATTGTACCTCATGGAAACTACAGGAAGACTTGAAAGATGTTAAGAATTTTGAGAAAAGAAAATATACTAGTAGAAAACTAGACTCAGAACTCTTATTTATGGGACTAAAGATGGTTGAGAATAAGGAAGCAAAAATATAATATTGGTGTATCTATTTATGGTTAAATAATAATTCTTATTTCAATACAATACAATACAATACAATACAATACAATACAATACAATACAATACAATACAATACAATACAATACAATACAATACAATACAATACAATAGCAGAGTTGGAAGGGACCTTGTAGGTCTTCTAGTCCAACCCCCTGCGTGGGCAGGAACCCTATACCATTTCAGACAAATGGCTATCTAACATCTTCTTAAAGACTTCCAGGGTTGGGGCATTCACAACTTCTGGAGGCAAGCTGTTCCAGAGGTTAATTGTTCTAACTGTCAGGAAATTTCTCCTTAGTTCTAAGTTGCTTCTCTCCTTGATTAGTTTCCACCCATTGCTTCTTGTCCTGCCCCCAGGTGCCTTGGAGAATAGTTTGACTCCCTCTTCTTTGTGGCACCCTCTGAGATATCGGAACACTGCTATTCAGTTGATGTTGAATGGTTATCTAACTTGTATGGTATTTTTCTTAAAAAGTGTTGTGGGTTAATAGATTTATTTTTGACATCTAAAAAAGAAATAAATATTTTTAGTGATGTTTAATAGTTTTTAATTTATTTTTGATGGATGAAGGGAACATAGACTAAATAAAAAAGGAATTATGTATTTAGAACTTTGCTGATTAGTAAGGAGAGCTGACAATTTAGAGATGAGTTACAAAATGGGGTGAGGTATGGAATGAAGTTATATCTGGTTGAATTTAAGAGACAATGATAAGTTGTTAATGAAGTTGGATTTTTTTGTGAAAAACTAACTGAAATGTAATTTTTGATTTTGAGATTTGATGATCAGAATTATATAGGATCATAGAAATAATTGTAAACTATTTTTAATTTTAGGATAAGTTGGATTTGTTTTTATCTATATCTATCCCAAAGAAATCAGAAACCATTCTTTTTTCTTTACTTTTTTCTCTTTTTTTACACTTTATTTTGCTTTTTGCTTTATTCATTTTTTCATTTTTTCTTACTTTTGTGCTCTTTATGTTTTTGAAATTTAATAAAATCACTTTCTCCAAATTTGCAAAATAGAAAAAACAAATTGAGATGCACATGCAACTATCAGTGACTTAACACATCACTACAAACAACCAGTTATGAGTGTGGACATTTGTTTTGGATTTTATAACATCTGATTTCATAATAATTTCCTGGTAAGCAGAATTATATTATTTGAAAACCATATGGATATATCTTTTCACATGCAATTAAGCATGCTCTGCATTTTAGTAAGTTCAGTCTTTTTTTGTACAGGGATTTCAATTCAAGACATAGAATATTTTATCCTATCCCAAACAGAATTATGAGGAAGAATATGGTGTTGTGGAAAACATAAAAATAAGAAAAAATAACTTAGATGGAAAACTATCAAAAGCCATTTCTGGTCTAAACTAACAGACAGATACAACATTAAGCAAAATCAAGAATTTACTATTACAAGTTATGATATATATATATTTATAAATACCTACCATTGTAAGCCAGCATCCCTTCCCTCCTGTTGTTAAATGATCCAGAAGAGATCATATCTAGCCCATCCCGTACTTCTTAAGGTAGTACACACATACAAATCAAGGGAAGTACAAAATCACTGCAAAATATAGAAATCTTACTTTGTTATACAAAAGAAAATAGAAATGCCTCCTATGACCAGTGATAAATAAGGTGACCAGACGTCCCGCTTTTGGAGGCACAGTCCTGCTTTTCAAGAATTAGTCCCGCGTCTCACTGCCTCTTAAAAATGTCCTGATTTTTGCCTAGAGTGGCGGCGGGGGGTAGGTGGGCGGCAGCCGCTCTGCATGCGCTCAGAGGCGGCCTGCGGCCAGGGCAGCGGTGTGGGCAGGATATTATTCCATAAGCATCTCTTTGCATTTTTCCTGTTTTTCTCATAATCCTAAGAGCATATTGAAAATTGCTGTTTCTTTCATAGAGATCCCATTTAAAAAGCATTATATTAATTATGGGGAAAATGAAGAAATATATATATATATATATTTATTATCATGGAAAAATACCTATACAGAAGACATGAAAACATTAATGTTTGACAGTTTCTTTCTAGATGATCTTAATTATGATAATTGGTCTGTTGACTGGTCAACTTCTTGACTATTTTTAAAATAACATTTTAATAAGTTCAAGTAATTCATATGTTCAATTTATAATTTTGCTAATAGGCATTTTACAGTTTTAATATAAACTCTGGAATCTGCATCAATCTACATCCTTAATAAGCTATAAAATATATTATATGAAGTAGGTTGTAATCTTCCCTAATTACATTAATTCAGTGGAATCATAGTTTTGAATCAACTTCATAGCAAACATGAAAAATACTTTTTATGTTTCCCTTCAAATGATGGGAAAAATATCACATGTTCTTAACAATAAAATCTGCTCTATACTTTATATCAAAAGTAAATCCAGTGAATCTAAGGCTTACCAATAAATACATAGAATTGTTGTGTAAAAGTTTTATTAAAATATTTAGCCCTATTAGCAAAAGAACAGAATTTAGTAGGTGAAATTTCCAATCAATCTAGTAGAAAAAAATAAATCACTTCATGACTCCCCCCCCCCCCCAATTGATTGATTCAGGAAAAGAAAGGTGGAAGTAGACAACCATTGCCATTTCTTGGACAATTGTTCTGCTTCAGTGATGATGGGACCTACCAGAGATCTGAACTTATAAGCTTTCTGCAGTTTATATGTAATCTCCAGAACTATTTTTACCAAACAGAAATTTTATTGCAGAAGGTAAGATAAGAAGAAAAGGAAGGGCAGGGTACCCGTCTACCAAGTGAGAAATGCACTTGACACCTCACCCATTGGAAATAAAACCACAAAGCACCAAATAAAAAATGAATATTATTGTATAAAATGGACAAGAAATCTTGATCCAGCTTATTATGATAATGCTGTTATGTCATCAATTCCAGTCTGAACCTCCTCACTAAGGTCTCCCTTGGACAACCCCCCTCCCCCCAAGTTTGCTCTGAATGTTCTGAGGTTTTAAATGGAGGAGACAAGTCAATGGATTTATTGCTGAAGTCCTCAGCCAGGCCTATTTACAGATCCTGGAGGATTTCTCCCCTTTAAATAATGCTGCTATTTGCATTTACCTTTTTATTGTCCTTGTGACAATTCCAGGAACTTGGCTGTGGAAGAAATAATGTGTACTGTCTGTCATTGTTCTTTGGTTGACTATTATTATTATTATTATTTTCTTTGACTATTATTATTATTATTTTCTTTGAAGATTGCACGAAAGAAGATACTTTATAAAAATGTGAGCTATAACTATGTCTCACCTTTCTTTTGAAACTTTTTGAGAAGAGTAGAAAGAAAAATGTAAAGACATGCATATTTATATCAAAAAGATTGATTTTCCTCTTGAATATCGTATGATAAATAGTAAGAGCAGATTTTTTTTTAAATCAATAATTGGTGTTTGTAACAAGAGTTGTGCTGATAACCAGCTGAGCATCTGCTCTCTATCCTGCAGCAAAGAAGGGGACAGAGTTGTTAAATGATTATCCCTTTCAAATATTCCATGCAGTCAAACCTTCATTTTTAAAACATTTAGTGAAAAATCATTTTTGCTATTTTGAAAAATAAATCTCAGTTTGAAAGTGGATCCGTGTAACATAAAACTGAACAGCTGGATACTGTAAAAATCAAGAGCATTGCCCAGTTGGTCTGCCAGCCTACATTGTAAATGAAGTCTGTGCTAAAAGCTCTTCCCCTTCCAATTAAAGAATAAAGGCTGAGGTGCTTACTAGCTTTTTCAGCATATCTGATGTGGCTTTTCATTCCTTTTCTTTTTTTGATGTGGATCGTTTTTAAACTTCTCTATCTTCCGTAACAGTAAAGCCCAGTAAAGCAAGGCAAGCAAGTTTTTAATATCATTACAAACTTCTGTTTTCATCTGAATTTTACAGTCAAGAAAAAAAAATTCTTCCATTTTCAGAGTCCTGATCTTAGAATATATTGTTTTCAAACAATATTTTCAACTGTAAATGGAGTATATTTTACTTGGTTAACTTTACACCTTGTTCGGTAATTACATTCATTAATTTTCTCCTCACCCTGCTTGCCCAGCAAACTCTTCTGATAAAAGAGTTGAAATTTGTTCAAAGGAAGAAATAAATGGAAGCTAGGATAGGGCTCATATTGAGAGAATTTGGAAATGTGGAATTTGGAACTTGTGGGATTATTTAAGCACCTATTTAATATTTCATTCCATACCACATACACTTGCAGGAGCTTAGTAGAAACATTTTTTCCCCTCATTTTACCTCAGTCCCTTTCTAACATTTTATACTGGATTCCTTTGTGCCAAATTCCATCATACTTCACATTATGGTTATATTCTAGATAACAAATCAAGTAATTTGAAAAAAAAAACTAATGCTATATAAAATGTTTTCATGTGTTATTTTACTCTAATAATTTAAGACTCAACCTGGTGCATTACAGTGTGGAACTGATCAGTGGTGGGTTTCTGCAGGCTCGCACCTACTTGCGAGAGTTGGTTGGTGAAATTTAGAGAACCGGTGAGAGGGGGTTCTACCGGCGTACCTGGAAGTAAATCTGGCCCGCCGCTTCCAGTGACCCAACGGGAAGGAAAGGAAAGGAAGGAAGGAAGGAAGGAAGGAAAGAAAGAAAGAAAGAAAGAAAGAAAGAAAGAAAGAAAGAAAGAAAGAAAGAAAGAAAGAAAGAAAGAAAGAAAAAGAAAGAAAGAAAGAAAGAATTTATCATCACAATTGAGTCCAAAATTTTGGTTGCTAAGCAAGAGCGTTGTTAAATGAGTTTCACCACATTTTAAAAGGTGGCCACTCCCACCCTGTCACATGACTGCCAAGCCACGCCCACAAAATAGGCCACACCTACAGAGTAGGCTCTAAAAAATTTGAAACCCACCACTGGAACTGATGCTAGAGAAAGCCAGAGGTCCAGCGACAGAAACTCACTGGGTGATTTTGGGCCTGTTGATTTTTCCTTTTTTGCCCACCGGAAAAAATGGAAGAAGCACGGTAAAAAATGGAAGTAGAGAGAATTACATATACCACTTTTAGCTTCTGAATGAAAAGTGGGGTATCAATCTAATAAATAAATAAATGAACAACTACACAAAGATTTGATTTGTGGTTTCATCTATTTTTCTTTATACACACATGAAGTGGAAACCAACAAACTTAACACATAAAAAAGGAGCACAGCAAAGGATGAAAAGAATGCCTTTCATGGAAAAAATACTTAGAAAACAAGTTTGGCATTATATATAAATGCATTTATGATCTTTAGATATAAACTCTAAACATCCATTAGGGATGTGCAAAGCTTCAAAAGGGTGCTTTGCTTTGATCAAAACCCTGAGTAAGAGCCCCTTCAAGGTTGCTCTGTAACAGTTCAATAATCAGTGAACATTCAGTGCAGCCAAGCATTGTCAAAGTATTCACTTTGAAGGCCTTCGATGGTACTTCCCCTGGTACTTCTGGCAAAACCCAGCAGCCTCACCTGGGGGAATCCAAATGGAGCAACACAACACTTCAAATTGAATCAATCTTTCCATTCATTCAGTTCCACAAAGCAAAGTGTGATTCTTTACCCAGACTTAACATCCATATTTAATATTTCTGTCCAACAAGGTGTTTATGTAGATCGAAATACTCTAATAAGAATGACTTTATTAGCATACAGTAACTAAACACAGAGGCCACATATAAATAAAACCATCAATAACTAAACTGTAGACCTTTTCTGTTAATTTTGTTAGTTTTCTAGCCATATTTTTTCAGTACTTTCCCCCCAAAGAACGATGAACCTTGAAGATCTAATATTTTCCTGTAACAACTGCATTAATTTCTAATGTTGCACTGTTCAATAAGTCTGTCAGAAAATGGATACTAAAGCCAGCAGTATTAAATATTAAGATTTATTATGTAGTTTATCAAAACTTTCAACCAACATGAGTAACTAAATGGATGTCAGTAGAGAAAGTAAATGTATTGATTTGTTTATCAATTTATTAAGTGTTTATCAAAGTGTTCATATGTTATTAATACATGCAGCACAGCGCATGTTTCTGTTGTTGAAAAGGTAAACTTAACCTTCTCACCCATTCTCCCTGATCATGTCATCCATTTCAAACTAAATGTGTATGAAAAGGTTTCCAACTTCCCAGATCTGTTCTGTTCTTTTCCACTTCATTCTGCCTTTTTCTATTCCATCCAATTCTATTGCATAGAATATCTCGGTTTTCCCAGGCTTGATCTAGTGGCTTCATTCTGGCAGTTTAAAGCCTGATCCAAACACAGAAGGAGGAGGAGAAGACAGAAAGAGCATTGAAATTAAGCCTGAAATTAGAGCTTATTAGCTTTTGATAATCCACTCCCTCTAAACACATGCAAGTACACATATACAGTTCTTGTAAAATACAGACAGCTTTTTATCATTTCATTAGTTTACACGAATTTGTACTTTGTGCAATGTTTTATTGCTGCCTACTGCCAAACTATCACACGCATGCATCTTCTCATATGTTTTCTTGTTGCTTTTAATGTTCCAACTTTCATAAAAATGAGGTCGTGCTCTGGAAAAAAAGGCATTTATGTTTTTTGTATGCCTGTTAATGGAAAAACAGAGCCATCTTTTTCCCAGTTCATACTCAGTACTTGACTGATAGAATGGTTTATATCCTGGACTGTAACCAGAACCAAAGATTCAACACCAAAGGGATAAAGTAGTCCTTTCACAGGACCAATCGATTTATTTATTTGCAGTATTTTGTGTTATATCTTTTTGTATTTTGAAAGTTTTTCTTTCTTTGGAAATTTTAGTGTATTTTGTTACTGATGTTCATTGTTTTTAGCTGCCCAAAGCAACAGAAAATACAACTTCATACAAACACAGATAAACATTTTCCTACAGAGTTACTTACACAAGGGTGAATTTTTCCCTTTGATCTTTTTACTCCTACTGCTACTTACCAGATATTAAAGTTCCTCTGAATTTAATATAACTTACTTTTAACTAGACACATAGGATTGTACTGCCCATATGACTACTTGAAGGGAGTTACAAAGTCATTTTGAATTTACACTCTGAAAACCGCAAAAGTCTTATGCTCTTCACAGTGTACTAACAAGTATGTGCTGTTACTCACCAGATATTGTCCTATCGAAGTTGTAGTGTACCTGTCACTCAATCTTTGTCAAGCAAAAGTATTACTTTGTATGACTTCACCATAAGCATGATGGCATTTTATCACAACAATTTCTTATGAAGGACTTTGACCAGTGGCCTTGTGTTATCCTGGCCATGTAACAGAGAGTCCAAATAGTGAGATGTTCCTCCAAAACCTTTAGTAGGAAAGTCACACAACATAGGTGTCAACTTAGTAAGCTTTGACAGTGTATAAACTCCCTGAATATCTTAATTTCTGACACCTCATCTATTTAGTCTGATCAACCATCAATCCAATAGTATGTGTGACAGGCATTCATAAATATATATTATTATGATTGGGTCCTAAACTGCATGTTGAACATATCTGCATAATTCTGCAGGAAGAAGCATTTAACTTTGTCAAGTCTTAATTATTTTGCAAATTAACTTAAAATTAGTGATTATTGTAATATGAAAGAGAAAAATATGTTTGTGTCTCCTTGCAACATTATTAAGTATCTTTCAATCCTCTATCATATATATCAATGTAATATTCTGATTCAGAAAAGTCTGTTACTAATAAAATTGAAACATGGGTTCTCTTTAAAAATACTGGAGCTGAAGACAATTATTTCACTTAAATTATACCCATGAGGTTCTATTGCATTACTGTTTTGTTCTGAAGTTTGGTGTTTGGCTGAGTAGCAGGTAAATAGAAAAAAGTGCAGTGATATGTGACAATGGTCAACAGCAACTGGAACACGTCTATATGTAATTGATCAAGTATTGTCATACCTTGGACCTATTAAACAATACACAATAAATACAACTCCATTGGTTAGAGTTCAAAGAATTATGCTTGGGCATGTTCAGTGGGAACTTTGATCTCCCTCTGAACAATAGACTTTTGGAAGGAAAAAAATAAAATATATTTGAAAAACAACTACTTTAAAATTAGTATACCCAGAAATATCAGAAGCTGGCATTTCAGCAATTTACTTGAAAATCTCATTCGATTGGTAGAGAGCTCTTTGTGTAAGACCAGACATAGTTTTTGCTTTTTTTTAAAAATGAACTATTTTTGAATAAGATTCAGCCTGTGGGAATTTTTCTTACATGATTAAATATTGTTTAAGAGGCAGAGAGGGGCAGAGAGCCATTGCTACTATAATTCCATACCATGCAGGACTACACTTCATGTAGCATGCAAGGAGGACGTCATAGATGTAATCTTCAGGTTGTAGATACTTCAAAACTGGCTGTTACAGATATGAGCTTTCCCATTTTTCCTGAATAGGAACAGTGGTGTGGAGCTTTTACCACACGAGAATGGCCAAGCAAAAATAATGCCTTGACATATTTGCATAATGATCTATTATTACTATTACCACCAGCTTACATGAATGAAGATGGACCCAATTACAAATAAATCAATATTTTTAATGCCCTGATTGATTGACTGATTGTATTTCAGATCATGGTACATAACTCCATGGGATGTACATTCTAATTTTATCAAAGTAGAAACTCCCCTGTGGTTGTGCCAATAAAGAAAATTATAAGAATATCTACATATGAGAAGGAAGTGGGACTATGTTCGATGCCTCATAAAATTTAAATATATATTAAAAACAAAAGTGAAATTCAACAGAATACATTTACAAATAGAACAGCAGAACCAGAAAGGGAGCAATTCTCCTTTTCTATGGAAATTCTGTCTACCCTGAAAACGTGCTCTGGAGGATCCAACAGCATTTCAAAAATGGAGGAAATATGGAAGACAGAATAGGAGATTGTGGTGTAGGATGTGTAATATTCTGCTTGTTCAGCATAAGACTTCACCAAGAAAAAGCAGAGCAGAAACAGAACAATCAGTATTCACAGAAGATACCCTGCTATCTTCTGTGAATATATATATTCGTAGTTTTTCAAAGGTATAGGTATGCTGGTTTTGTTGTATTCGGGTGTTTCCCCTTGTAAGAATGACATTGTCTTTGCAACATTTCAATGAGGTCTCACTCGCCATCGTCAAGCTTCCAACGGAAGCCTGATGATGGCGAGTGAGACCTCGTTGAAACGTTGCAAAGACCATCTCATTCTTACACGGGAAAACACCCAAATAAAACAAAACCAGCACACACACACACACACACACATATATATGTATATGATTATATATATCTCATATATATGAGTGTGTTTGTGTGTGTGTGCGTGTATCCTGTTTTTCTGAAAGTAAGACCTCCCCAGATAATAAACCCAATCGGGCTTTTGAGCACATGCGTTAAAATAAGCTCTCCTCTGAAAATAAGCCCTCCCCAAAAATATTACAACACAACAGCAGCCATGAGGTGACCATGTTTGCCACCTCCTGTACCTCAAAAATAATAATACCTCCCTGAAAAGAAGGCCAAGCACATATTTCGTGGTTCATTAAAAAATTAAAACCTTGTCTTATTTTTGGGGAAACATAGTATATATATGAATATTAATAAGCTGTAATCTTATTAAGTTGTAAGCACTTAAAAAGTGAGATCTTCTCCATTTCATCAGAATCTCGGTGCAGTCCTAAAGATTGCTTTGAATTGCAGCCCTGGTCTTTTCTTAAAGATCTCAGTGAAACATCTTATTTCCCAGAACAAAGACCTATTCTGTCATGGTACATAAATAGCATTATTATTTTTAGTTATTTTCGTTGGCCTGTATGCTATTAAGATTTGAAAATCACTTCTTCTGGTAATTAGCAAATTCACATTTTTTTTCAGGATTTAAAAAAAAGGAAAGAAACCCACCCTCTGTGTTATTAGGTTACAAAGTGAATTGTTCTGCAGCTGCAGAATCAAATGCTTTAGCTGAGTTAATGCTTTTCATTTCTTCTGCATGTGTCAGCATTAATGGAGGCAAGCTTCTATAAAGCTTTGCATGTGAAGATGGTGCTGAGCAGACTAGATTCAGTTCTGTTGAATGCTTTCTGCATTTTTTTTAAAGGGAATACCACACAAAAGGAGACTTCAAATCAGGCTGAACTTCAAGTAAAAGTTAATGCTATTCTCTTTTGGGTTCAACCACCCACTTTGCTTAAGGTCACTAGTTGAGGCTAATGCTGTGCAGAGGGGCTGCAGCAAACTTGGCATCTCCTTGATTAGGCTCCCTGCTGATCTAATACACATACCAGCTCACTTGCCAAGTCAAATAACACATTTAGTGAATTGGAAATAAGATTTAAGTGAGCCAGCACAATGCGGCTTGCCCTCTCATCTTTTTACTGAATCCTTCTCTTTGTATGCTAGACTGTGAAAACTGCTCTTGTTAGAGGACTTAATCTTCATTTTTTTCCTGTAGATTATTTGGAAACAGGTCAATTGAATGTTGGAACTGCTAACTCCTCCTCCTAAAGAAAAGGAGCTGCTTGTGGCATACTTAATACATCATTTAAATGCAAGGCTTCTATTATTAAAAGAAAAAATACAGTAGTATAAGCATCTCTTAAAATAGGTGAAAGAGTATGAAGCATAATTGAAAAGGCAAAGTATATCTTTCTTTGCCACATATCTTTTTAAGAGGCTCTGGTATTAACTATTCATGATGAGTAATTGATAAAGTTGATTACATAAGAGTATATCCATCTTGTCTGATTGTAATGCTGCATCTAATTCTTAATACAGACAGCCACATACAATAGGATGACATTTCTATAGGACATTTCATTATAGCGTCTCGTAATAGCAATCCAAAGCATTTCACATAATGCTTGACTTTGCACTATCCTAGTTTTTAATGACATGAGATTAAGATGATCATAAAGCATGACAGCTTGCGTTTGGTATATTTGTCTCCTGCTATTTTGAGAAAAGAACAGCCATTGAAGTAGTTGTAATTTGAGATTTATCGCAGATTTATCTTAGATTATCATGTCATCAAAGATATAATCTCATCCCATCTTGTTGTGATACGTGGTACAAGGTTATGATATGTATTGACTTTTTTATGGTCTACCAATCTTTTCGGTTTATATAAATTTATGTGAGCTTTTTCCCTGTAGTGAATCCTGAAATATGAGCTTCCTTTTTAAGGCCTTTAATACGTTTTATATCAATATGAATGACAGCAATATATACTTGAGAGCCGAAATAGTAGCCAGAACTCCATTCAGTGCTCAGACAGGAAATATATGTCTCAAATCTATTTAATTGTGTTTTGGGACAATTAAAAAAGAGCTGAAAAAATAAATGAACAGAACTGAATATCCATATCCCTATCCAAAACAGTTTTATCTATAAAAATTTGCCACTTTCGGTTGAGGGAAATGTGAGCGATTGATTCATATGACAATATCACGGATGCTTGCTAGTAGTAGCAAAAATAGATTTATCAAAACCATACTTATTATTTGCTCCCTGCCAAAGTAGCCAACAGCATTCCTTGAAGGCTCTGAGGTGTAATATGATCACCAAAATGCCTTTCCCGGGTAGTTCTCTAGAATAAGGCTCTGGGCTACTGTGACATGGGAATAAGTAACTATGAAGACTGTTAACCATAGGTCCATTTCATCACAATGACAAAAACTGCAATTGATCTTCTTACAGAAGAAGGTGGACAAGGAGAACAAGAGAGAAGCAGCAAATTATTCTGCCTCAGGCTAAGATATGTATTGATAAGTATTAATAGAACAGAACAGTGTTTCTCAATTTTGGCAATTTTAACATGTGTGGACTTCATTTCCTAGAATCGTATCTTAAAGTGACTAAGGTTGGGGAAAAAATGGAATAGAGCCTCAGGAATACCCATCTATTTTTCCCCCCTGAAAGTATCTGAATTGGAATCACACATAAGCAAAAACACTCGTAAAATCCCTGCTTGGATGAAACTGGATGAAATGCCAGATACATTATGGAACTGAATTGTTGCCTTTTAAGATCTGTGAACTTCTCAGTGTTTTATTTTCTAGTCTGCTGAAAATTGTGGGTGGGGGATGCAACCAGTCTAAGGTTATTTAAGACAAATAGTTCATATCAGTTTTCATTTTTAGCATCTCCATCTGGAGCAATCATTACTCTTTTCTGACTGGAAAACCAGAATGAATGTTGCAGAAAAATGTCAGCCATTGTAGAAAAATTCTGCTCAACTGTGCAATGGCAAGCCTACAGCAAGCTAGGGTATATGCAATGTAATGATGGTAGTTTCATACATGTGTAGTTATGCATTTCAGCAGCAAGAGGTCACTCTAACATTAGACCCTAGAATTCAAGTCAGGCTGAGGTCCCTTCAGTTATCTTTATGCTCTTTGTACTCATTTGAGGTAACACTATGGCTGCTTAATGACTATGAAAAAATCAAACCATCAAAGGAATCGTAAGAAGGAAATTATAGGGCACGAAAGGGAAAATGGCAAAAGTATAGAATCTGGGTGTTAATCTGAATCCCTGGAAACTTTGAAGTGAAAAAGCTAAAATTTACAGTATCCAGCCAACACTAGCAAAGATAGCAATCAAATACATGTAAGGCAGTAGTTGCATTAAATATACTGGTGCTTATTTTTGAGGAAATATGCATTGACTTATGCTTTAAGTATTCAAGACAGCTGTAGATGTCCAAATAGACAAATGAAAGAGGAAAAAATCAATATGAAAAAATTCTACCAAAATGGATGAGGTCAAGACCAATGCTAAATTTGACTACACATTCAGATTACTGAAACAGTAATACTTAGTAAATATTTAAAGAGTAAATACCTAAAGAGCCATGTTGGCACAATGGTTAGAATGCAGTCCTGCAGACTAAGTCACTACTCACTCCAGGAGTTCGATTTTGAACAGCTCAAGGTTGACTCAGACTTTCATCCTTCTGATGTCTATAAAATAAGGACCCAGATTGTTTGGGGCAATATACTGACTCTGTAAACAGCTTAGAGAGAGCTGTAAAACACTGAGAAGCAGTATATTTCTAAGTGGTATTGCCATTAAATAGTCATATATTATTTATTTTATTTTCTAAATTATGAGAAATCACAATTCATAGAAAAAAATGGAGGGACTCTGAAGATATCTAAAACTTTCAGAGGCTTCATTTGGCTCATGGTTTTAAGTTGTATATCCTTCCAATAAATACAGCTATAAGATTAGGAACTGTTCACTTTGTGGCAATAGAAGTAAACATCAACACATATACAGTGCAATAAAATAGGTTCCAACTGGGAACGGTCATAGCTTGTTATTTCCACTTAATAATTTTTCAACCGTGCCCCCTCCCCCCAAAAATTGTAATAAGGCACCTAGAATTAGGTATTGAAAAATATTAAATAATAATAAAGATGTACATTTTCCGCCACTTTGATAGGATGAAGTATTACACAAAGTTAACGCTCAGAGAGATTGGTGCAGAAAAAGAAGAGTTATTATAATGAACAAGGCCTCTCATGCAACTGACAATCGATCAAGCTCAGAAGCATAGGATAGTAGAATACTCAGCTCGGTCAGGAAAAGTAGTAAACCTTAAAGCTAGAGGTTAATCCACAAACTGGCCATACTGATGATGAAGCAGTCTGTTTAATGATTGCGTAACATATGCTAGAAATGTAAATGTATTTCCAGATATTTCTATTAAGTTCAGAATACACCATTAAACTTCTGAATTGCTGTTTGAGGTATAATCAGTGGCCAAGTCACTAAGATTCGAAATTATTTTTGTCCTGTTTTTTAATGTAGATGTGTAATTGTTAAGGTAAAGGTTCCCCTCGCACTTATGTGCTAGTCGTTCCCAATGCTAGGGCGCGGTTCTTATCTCCATTTCAAAGCCGAAGCATCAGCGTTGTCCGAAGATGTCTCCATGGTCATGTGGTCAGCATGACTAAATGCCGAAGGTGAACGGAATACTGTTACCTTCCCACCAAAGGTGGTTCTTATTTTTACATGCTTTTCAAACTGCTAGGCTGGCAGAAGCTGGGACAAGCTTCTTGTCCCACGGAAGCTTACTCCGTTATGCGGAACTAGGGATTTGAACCACTGAACTGCCAATCTTTCTGTCTTAGCTCAGTGTCTTAGCCCACTGAGCCACCGTGTCCCTTTTAATTGTTAAAACAGTACAATTAATATCAAGCCATATGCTAAAAGACTAGCAAAGATTAAAGGAAACAGTTTTCTGTTTTGTTTTCCCCTTTGCTACAGGACCCAAGATCCAGATCATAATGGATTGTGTTCTAGAATATTTTAAATCTTAAGAAAGATATTGAGGTATTTCAATGGAAAGAAGGAGCTGATCTTATGATCTTACTTATACAAATTAGATTGTTAAGAAAATACCTTGGTCTTTGGGAGAATATTGCTTTGTGATGCATACCCGAGATACCAAATAATGAGGTGTACATCATTGTTCTGTGCAGCAGACACAGATATTTCAGACCCAATTTGCATAAATACCTGAAAAAAATATAATTAAGGTTCATCAACAGATTCTCAAAGCCAGCAGGAGATCTATTGAAGCTAATGGCTCTCTAAATTGGGCTGATCTTTAAGGGAAAAGATTGTGCATCAACAAAAATAGAAATAAGGGCTTCTGAAGTCTAGCTTTATTCATTAATCTAATGAATTCCTAGTGCTTGTTATTAATTTACCTAGTGTGTTGGAATTTCTCTTAGTTTACTGTCTTTGCAAAATGTAGGTCCTGTGTTAGGATATCCAAAAGTTTTATTTCAGGATAAAATTGTGCACAAAAAGCTCCATCTTATTTATGCTTTTGACATTTGGAATCTTTTCTGCAAAATTAGATACCAGTGATGGCAAACCTTTTAGAGACCAAATGCCCAAACTGGAATCCAAAACCCACTTATTTATCCTGAATACTGAGGTTTTACTACCTAAAATAATGATAAACTAGGCAGAGTTCAGCTAATTGTTCTAAGAAAAAAGTGATAAATGCACTTTTATGCCCCTTCATTTTTCCCCCCTGCATTTGAAATATTACATTTAGCAACAATAAAAAAGAAAAACTTTTGTAATATTATTTATCTTTCCCTCCCTCCTTCTCTTTTACTTCCCTCCTCTCTCTTCCTCTCTTTCTTTCCCTCCCTCCTCTTTTCTTTCTGTTTCTCTTACCCTCTCTGCCTCTCTGTTTCTTTCCCTCTCTGCCTCTTTTCCTCTTCCTCACTTTTTCTCTCTTTTTTCCTTCCCCTCTCTGCCTGTTTCTCTCTGTGTGCCTTTCCCTCCCCTCTCTTTCCCTCCCCTCTTTCCCTCCCTCTCTCTCTCTGCATCTCTTTACCTCTCTCTCTTTTCCTCCCTCCTCTTTCTTTCCTTTCTCTCTCTGCCTCTCTCTGTTCTCACTCTTTCTTTTCCTCTGCCCCCTCTCTTTCCCTCTTTCTCTGCCCCCCTCTTTCTCTCTTCCCTGGGAGGGGAAGGAACCCCTAAACTGATGCTAGGTGGTGGGAATGATGTCTGGAGGCCAACAAGCCTAGTAGCAGTGCACTGAAGCTCAGCTAGCTGGCGGGAAGGCAGGTCATCCCAACATATGCAGCTCTGCAGGAAAAGCAACGGACCAGATGTCAATTGCTTTTTTTGCTGAACTGAGACAATGCAGGGGCACATCGTGGCTCCACATAGTAATGGACTTCAGGAGAAGGGGACACCGTCTCCCCCATTGTGAAGCGAGTGAAAAGGTTTACTCAATCAATTCCAATTTTTTTCTTTTATTTTCAATTGATTAAATGAACTTTTTTTTTAGTCTCACAAACTTTTGTTTCCTGCAAACGATGGCGGGAAACGTGACGAAGAAATGCAATGGAGCTGGGCTGGGGTGATGATGTGCGTGCCCAAAGAGAGAGTTTTGCGTGCCATAGATTTGCTACCATGGTTATATACTCTTATTAGGAGATATAATAAATTGTAAATAACAGAATATATCTGTTCTAAGGTAAATATGTAGGGCTTTTCCTGCTGGTTTTTTTTTTCTGTTTTCCTTATGCATATAAAATAGAATTTTAGAACAAAGTTTAGCTTAAGAAAGGAGAGGGAGGTGTGCACCATTTGATTTTGTATTTCTGTACTTTTCCACTAGGATCTGAATGTCAGTGGGCATTTAATATATTTTTTCTTTCCTAATTGTAGCCTTTTGAAGCCCCATAATATTAACATTTAACTCTTAATGAAAAAAGCAGTGACAAGGGCTTAGAAGGGAATTATTAACTGGAAACAGCAGCATATCTATCAGCAACATGTCTCTTTTTTCCAATTGTGTTAAAAAATGATGTTGTTTCTCAGAGTCTTTCCCATAGGTAAGGTGTCACCTCAAATGAAGGTAAAGTTTCAGCACACTTTGACTGAAACTATATTAGCTTGTTAGTAAAGGAAAATAAATAAGTGTAAGTGACATACTAATGTTGCTTTGACTAAAGAAAGTACTTGCCTCACTTTCTGTAAATAGCTATCCTCTTGCTGCTTTCTTGCAATGGTCTACTATAGGCCATAAAAGGTGAGCTCTGTTTTCAATGTTCTTAAAACAACAAACTAAATTTTTCTTACTTCAAGATACTGTGCAAAAGGTAACAGCAATTGGTATGAGTGGATAAGAATGACCAGGAAGAAGAAAATTGTTACGTATATATAAAATGAAGATGCTGGAATGTATGGAATCATGATGCTGCAATGCTTTATCCAATCCAGGAACAGATAATTGTATTTCATGTTAAACATTCTTTCAATATTTTCAATTGGGCAGTATATTTTCCTGTCAGTGCTTCCACTGCTATCTCCATTTAGTGTTTAGAATCGCTGAGTATTTTTTAAAAAAAAAATCACGGTACCTTAGCATTTTTGACTTAAAACAATAAAGGATCCAATCATAAGGTAACAATTATTACTTATGTCAAACAGACTATTATGCCTTGTAGGACCTGGCTGTAGTTAATGAAGTCTAATGAGGATATAACAATAACATTTTCCTGTTGACCACTTTGATTGCTTTATCTGTAGCTTATACTTAGAAACTGTCGAATTGTTATCTTAAAATAGTTCCTAATCCAATCAAAGCTGCTTTTCATATGCAATTTACATTTTCTAGATTTTTGAAATGTTAATTACTATATATACACCTAAATATATTTAAAAATAGCCTTTGATTTTGATTACTGGTTTAGGGAATAGCCATCACTCCCAAATATCTATAGACTTATATTGCAGTTTTTTTATTCAAGAGTTATTCTATTAACTTGTTCTGAGCCTTTTTCCATTAGACTTTAAATAACACTCATTCTATAATGCCAACCAACTTTACCCCCAAAATGCACAAGCAAATTTCAAACAGAATTATCACCAGGGAAGGCCTGACTTCAGTCATATATGGAAATCAAGGCAGATGCCCCTGTTCTCCCCTTCTCCGCCCACACACATTTTCTTGGTCAGGAGAAAGTATTGTCCTTTAAAAATCAGAGGCAAGGAAAATCTAGAAACTTCTTAAACCAACTCTCCAATATTTCTGATAAATGACTGGAAATTCCCACAGAGGCCAGGAAAAGTCCAGGGAAAAGTTTTAGAGGGCTTTGCTGTGGAATTCAAGTAATTTTCAAGAAATACATAAATGTTTTTAGCCAAAAGCAGGGTTTTTTTTAATCTTTATGTGTGCAGGTTGTAAGCTCAATGACTGCCTCTACTTCTGTCTTTTATGCATACATCACATTATACAACAGGATACTCAGAAGTTCATAAAATAATAATTCTTCAAATGCTATGCACTCAGAGCCTAGAGAAATTGTAACAGATCTGTGCCATTCTGTGATATTTAATTTAACCAAACAGCTATCTTCTGGATGTTGCAAACAAGGCAGCTCTATGCTGTATTTACAATGCTAAGATTTTAAAGTTACAAAGTGACTTTATATATTTCTCCCTTTCTTTTCTTTTTCTTTCTAATAGCAGGGTTTTTATTTATCTCTTACATATCTCTTATGAGGTTGGTGTATCTGCAAAGGAATGGGTGGAGAAGAACAGAGTTTTAGTCATAAATTGCAATGCTACACACATATAAGAAGTATCAGTGCCAAATTCAGATGAAATCACATGAACAATTTTAATATAATTGTTCAACTGAAATACCCTTTGCAGCTTTACTGTAGGTCAAGATAAAATATCATGATTTCTGTTAATTAACACTTTAGCCTAACTCTGATTGAGATAACTAGCTTGAGTTGCCAAGGAGCTTCAGTGGGTTGTTAGCTTCTCCATATAAAATGATTCTTTTCTTACAAAAATTAGTAAATCAAGGAGAAGGTTAAAGTACAAACCTTTTCCCTGACAAGAAAAATTCTACGAATTTTGGTATTGTCATTTTCTGCATTATCTCTATGCATATTACTTCCATTTTTTTTTGTGTGGATCACAGAGTATCAACAATATTAACTCGTTTCAATTTACTACCCTGCAAAAATGTCCCTGCATTTTCTTATTATCTGACTTGATGAACTAATTAAAACAGTCAAGGTTATAGCTAGGTGTCCAATAAAAATGGTTCTAATTGCCTTGAGACTGTGGATAATTCAATTACAAATCTTTTCAATTTGATTTATTCCTTTCTTCCTAAGGAAGGATTATGTTGATGGGTTTCAGGTAATAGAAATTGGTGGCTTAGGAGGAGCATTTAAAACATCCTTCCAGATTTAACTAATGTGATTAAGTTTTATGAAGTTTGTTTTTCTTCTTAAAATCTTACAGAGGTCAAGTACTCATGTGATTCCTTTGGAGCAGTGGCTGAGAAGTTGGTTAAATTAAGGAGGTGGTAGTAATCTCTTGAAATGTGCTCATTAGAGCTCAAAAAAGGAATTGAAAAATCTTTTCCCACATCACGCAATCGAAGTTAATAAATGAATAAACCTTCATAATACTTTTCAAGTCTTAATTACTGATTCTTGATGTGGAACTACTGCTTGGATAAGACCTTCTTACAGGATCACACTTCTGGGCTCATTACAGGAGAAAGCATCAGGCTTGACAAATATTTTGAAGCTGAGTTCAAACCTTTGCCCTGTCAGTAATTTAAACTGAAATGAACCATCAAGGCGATTTCCCACCTTGCATCTCATTTTTTTTCCTACAAAAAAAGTCTTTCATTTGACAAGTAGGCAAATGACATTCCTTAATATTTTATATTTTTAACTGCTGAAAATGCTATGAGTATATGCACTTCTGACTGTCTGCTCAGTGTCATCTTATGCATTAGATCCACTTATTTTGCCAAGGAACAATGGTATAGTATTACAAATTTAATCACCCATTTCTTGTTATCACTGGGTTGCGATTTTGTACAACCCTAAATCCTTTTTTATTAATATTAGCAGGGACATCAGAACTGCATTTTATATATGTTTGATGTCATTACAAGCTTTACAGAACGCAAGGTACAAAATAAGTAATAATTTACATCATAATGAGAGGAAATCTTTTTTACATTCAATTGGTCTTCAGAAATTTCACTTATAGTACTAATGTTAACCCCCTCCCCCACTGAAGAGTAAATTGAAAAATAAAAAGATTATAGTACAGTCTGAAAAGGAGCACAAAATTATATATATTAAATATTATTCCTTTTTAATACCATGAAAAAGAATAAAGAAAGAAAAGGAAGGAAGGAAGGAAGGAAGGAAGGAAGGAAGGAAGGAAGGAAGGAAGGAAGGAAAGCATGCATCTGTTATGCATCTCTTATTCACAAAATCTAACCCATGTACTTTCATGTTAAACAAATAAATGAAGAATATTTGAGTTTCTTCACTTAACAATTGAGTTTATCAATTAGCATATATTTCATATTTCTAAATATTCTTCAAGTAGACCAGTTTCACTGAAACAGTGACATAGGCAGCATATGAATTTAATAAATAAATGACAGAGAATGAGCTTCTTTACAACTCGAAATAGATATCCTATAAGGTAAAGGTAAAGGTTCCCCACACACATATGTGCAAGTCACTCCCAACTCTAGGGGTCAGTGCTCATCTCCGTTTCAAAGCCAAAGAGCCAGCGCTGTCTGAAGAGTCTCCGTGGTTATGTGGCTAGCATGACAAAATGCCAAAGGTGCACAAAACACTGTTACCTTCCCACCAAACATGGTTCCTATTTTTCTACTTGCATTTTTTGCATGCTTTTGAACTGCTAGGTTGGCAGAAGTCAGGACAAGTAACAAGAGCTCACTCCGTTACACGGCTCTAAGGATTCGAACTGTGGAACTGTTGACCTTTCTGATCAACAAGCTCAGCATCTTAGCCACTGAAACACTGAGCCACTGCATTCCCATTGTGCACATAGAAGTATACAATATCCAATGCTACTGTGGTCCTATTAGTTTCCAAACAAATAAGTAATTTAAAACACCATACATATCTATTAAAATTATAACTGTTACAGAATAAAACTAATATATCAAACAACTTCAGTCTAGAAAAGGCAACTTTATGGCACATCATGTGACCTAGTTTTGAGCACTATGTCTCCCATAGGTAGTCCAACCCACTAATTACTTCTTCAAAAACATTTAATTATTTAAAGTAAAAAAAATTACTTAGATTATTCTACACAAATATAACATAACATATACATGTCAAAACATTGCTACACTGACTATGTATTAGGCATTTCAATTCCTTATTTCAAACATTCCCTATACATTTGAACATCTAATGTGCTATATAGCACCAGCTATTACAGGTTTGCTTTTTATAAATAATATATTATCTTTCAGTGTTGGAATATTTAGAAAAATCTTATGCAAAACTTTATAACAATAGAATGAAAATGAATTAAAGGATAGTGAAAAATATTTCTGACCCTGTCCAACAAATTATCTTGGACATCCAGCTACATTGCTTAATTAAACAATATTGATAACAAGTCACTGTAGATTATAGACAGACACTGTGATTTCTGGTTTGAATAGACATTTTAAAGTTCAGAATAAAAAAGAAGCATAAGTATCACATTTCACTCAATTTTAATCTCAATTAACTGTAATTTAATCTTAATTTAAGCAATCTAGCATTGCTTTTGAAACTAATGTTTGTTCTTCTATGTTTTATTTTCTATGTTACCTGTGATCTATAGTAATTACCATAACTTCCATTTTGCATTACATTTTAGCCAATACATCTTGAAAGCAAAGCATAATATTCTATAGTGCAAAGTAAGATCAAAATAAGAAAATTGCTGACCACTGTCAACTTTTATGATAAATCATGGCTCTTGTAAAACAGGTTTCTAAAGTGCTGCTGAGTATGGAATACTTAGTAGCTAAATAAATGCTTTGTTGTAATAACAGATATGTGTGCATTTGTATTTATATACATCTACTTCACCAAAGCTTGAAAAATTCTAGGAATTGTGCTATAACTGCACTGAAAATCTCTCTCTCTCTCTCTCTCTCTCTCTCTCTCTCTCTCTCTCTCTCTCTCTCTCTCTCTCTCTCTCTCTCTCTCTCTCTCTCTCTCTCTCTTTCTCTCTCTCTCTCTCTCTCTCTCTCTTTCTCTCTCTCTCTCTCTCCCCCTCTGTGTGTGTGTTATAAAGTCAAGATCTGAATTTCTACATTAAGCAAATTCTTTCTCATTTCTCAAGATATATACTCAAAATATGTACTTTCCTGGAGAAACTGTGATATAGGAGTATATAACACATTCATTATGAGAAGAAATTCAAAAGGAATACACATAGATTCTTCTCAAAAGGAGAGATTGTTTTGAGTTAATGAATTAAAAACTTGCAGCTGCAAGATACTGAATTTTGTGTGTGTGTGTGTTTGTTCTAGAACTTGATTGTTCTGCTTCAAACTTTGGTAAGAAATTACTGGGGATCTTTTCAGACAATTCGCCATGTCCATATTTTCTGGATTTATTGTATTGTATTTTAATTTGTTAATTCAATTTCCATTTCTTACAAGTTACAATCTATGGTGTGTTTTAGTACTCACCAAATGAATCTACTGATATTGTTCTTTACTGTACATCATCACTTTGATCAATCAAAGCTTTTTAGACGCAGATCCATAGTTGATTCTTGAATAATGTCATTTGCTCATGATATGAGATAGGTTAAAATTAGAAAAAATACACTAAAAATTAGCATCACCACTGGTGGTGAATTGGTATTTCATCACATTATCTATTTAAATGTAAAAAAATTAGAAAGGCAAACTGCTGATTTGAATTACTTCAACATGGACTTTCTGTTTATATTGTTAAAATATCTTAATATTAGATTATTCTCAATGGTATTTAAAAGTGTATCTAATTTGTTTTAAGATAAAGAGGGCAAAGTTTATTTGAGTCACAGAGATTAGTAATAACACAGAATAATTTACACAGGGTAATATTTTATTATAGAATATGCCTGTGCACTTTTTAAATGCCACTTTAATAAAATAAAAAATTGAGTCCTTTAGTTAGTTACTATGAGACAGTATGAACCTGAGGCAGGAGTAGCAAATGGTTTTGAATCCTTCCTAAAAGAATTTTTTTTTTGAATTGGAAAATGCTAAAAAAATAATAATCAAGAAACTTCAGCAGCACAGGAGATTGAACTGATTTTGTCCTATTTTATTTGTAGTAATTACCTGGGGAATTACCTGGGGAAGAACACTTCTCTTTTTAAAATGCTTCCCTTTTACTACTAGATAGCATAGTGTATTAGAGCTTACAAATTATCTGTCCTTAATATCTCTTAAGAAAGGATGGCTCTTAAATGTGCATTTTAAACACCTATTTTCTGTTCTCAAATTGAAATGGGTATGTATCGGTAGAAGTAAATAGGAAAGCATTGGAGTTTATGATTTAAACAAGTATAACTTCTTCATACTATAACCTGTGTATTGTGTGTTACACATTAAACGAGGTACATAATCTATCAAAAGAAATGCCAACCTTGGAAAAAAACCAAAGAATGTTCATGTAAATATAACTTTGCTATGCACTTTGAAATTAAAGAACAAGGATATAAACAATATATTTCAATTAAAAAAAAAAGATATATCCCAGCTGCACAATTTTGTAGCATTTTGGAGAGCTTAGGCCTACTAACATACATGATATTATTGTGTTCCTAGGATAAGGTGACCAGACGTCCTGCTTCTGGCGGGACAGTCCCGGTTCAGCTTCAGATGTCCCGCGCCCCGCCACGGGCAGGGGCGGGCACCCTGTATGCGCTCAGAGGCACGCGCCTCTGAGCGCTGGCTCGGGCGGGGAGGGCGTCGGGGCCGAGGAGGGGGGGTCCACACGCGTTCCAGCACGTCATGCACCTGCACAGAGGGCGTCAGGGCGGGGGGCGTGCTCCCACCTGCGCCCGTGGTGCCTTCTTTAAAGGCAGCGCTGCCGCCGCTGCCTTTAAAGAGGGCCCCGCAGGGACGGGTGGGAGCACGCCCCGACCCCAATGCCCTCTGCGCAGGCGCGTGACGTGCCGGCGCGTGCGCAGCCCCCCTCCTCGGCCCTGATGCTCTCTGCGCAGGTGCGTGACGCGCCCGAGCATGTGCCCCCCGCCTGTGGACGGTGTCCCGCTTTGGGACTTTGAATATCTGGTCACCTTATGCTAGGAAAGGCTAAAGCATAACATTCACCTAATGATACCTTAGGTCAGTTCAGCACCCTAATTCACTTGTAAGATATTTTGTCTGTATTTTAGTCTGGACATGTTTGTGCTATTGAATAAATTAGTGATTTGAGTAAGAATGGAATCTATTACATTTTCTAAATCAGTGACTCTCTTGCTATTTTTTTTATTCTAGAAATCTATCTCTGTCTGTAAGATTCACTACTTACAGCATCCTGCACTGTAGATGTGATTTGGAAGAGGTTTTCTTAGAATGTGCAGCAATGAAATGTAAACACAACTTTAAAGCAATTTTAATATGACTCATTAAATCCTTTGGATCCATTTTCCCAGCATTTAGAAATCAACAAAATGAGATCAGTGCTTTTTTGTAGTCCTGGGACAGCCAGAAATACTCTTGGAAATATGTTTGAAGTATGCACTATTATAATGAATATTTCTTACTGATCAACATCTGTAATATAATACAGAGTAAAGAACCAAATCTATTACAAAATTTTGGTAAACATCATTTTTTTTAGTATTAATAGCCAGTGTTTTATGGGAGATAAATAGGTGGAGTGTTCAGCTGGTTAGTTAGGCCTGAAATCGATAGGGTAGACAAACAGAAGTGAACTAAAGGCTCTATCAAGCCACCTGCTTAAGAGTGATTGGAGACAGCTGGAGGCTAATGGATCCTTGGATTTACAGGATGACAAGGTTTCAAAAGAGTTGGTTTCCTTGAGAGAGAGAAGCAGGTAGCAGCATTTCAGTAGAGATGGGGGGGGGGGTTGAAAAATGTAGGAAATGGAGAATGTGGAAGATAGAGATAGCACATATAGATATAGATGATATAAATAAATACTACTAGAAGTGACTAATCAATCAATTTGATCATTTAAAAAAAATCAAATTAATCTCAATTTAGACTGAGGTTTGTTGAGATCTGAATTTATTGTTTGAACCAGAGTTTCAAGATAATAAGCAAACCAAGACAAAAAAAAACCACTGACCTTTTTGCATGTCTATATCTTAATAGTGTTCATTATTCCTAAATTCATTACCCCCAGGAAAAAAGTTATCTCATTTCTTTAAATAATTCTTTGTATCAAAACATCTGTATAATTCAAAGATAAACAAGTCATCTTATGCTATCTTTTATTATAAAGATCTTGGAAATTCATATTCATGATCCATTTTGACTTCCATAGGATATTTACATTAAATTAAATCAGTTTTGCTATTCTATACTGCTGTACAAGTGAGCCTTAATTACATGAAGAAAACTATGCGAAGTTTCTTGAATCAATCTGGATTAAAACATAATTTCACAGCCAAACAGAAACATGTTCCCAATCACTGCACTTGAATTATTGTTATGTAGCTTGGGGCTTGTATTAAAATCACTGAATAATTGCAATCAGATTATTATAATCAAGTACAAGGACAGTAATTACAGGTTACAGACATTTTAAACTGCCCTGAAAGTCCCATATACTGATCATATGCATATTAAAAGTTTATGTTAGTGATAAAATTAATGAACAGGATTGTCAGCCCCTGCCTGAGATACGTGTCACATGTCACCTCGCAAAGAGGCAACATTTCTGCAAGGCACCCAACATGTTGACATGGTTTCCATTTCAAATATTAACTAGTGAAAATCTGAAATAGATTGTTCATTTTCAATTTTGGTTTTAAAAAACAAATCAATACTTCTGGTTTCCAAATGTTCATTTTATTTGGATAACTAAATCTTCCCTTACTGATAGCATTTTTCCTGTTAACTTCATTTTTCTCAGCATGTTCAGAGTTAAAAGGATTGGCAGCTCTAGCAAACTTCCTAGTCATGGTTAGAGGTATAAACAGAGAACTCTGGTAAGAACTACAATAACATTGAAATAGTGTTGCGTGTGTTATAATGTCATCACGCAGATGAATCTAATTATGTACTTATATCATTTTGCATCAGTCAACCAATGTGCATGAAGATGTCGAGAATTATGCATCACCTGTTCTGCTTTGCTACACCAGCTAATATCCACGGCTGTAAATGCCTTGAAATATGGGTTTAGAACTCCCTTCAGACAAAGCACACAATGACTCTTCTAGTAGTTGTGTGTATAAAGATGCTGTCGGCAGAATATTAGTTTGTGCCAAAGTCTCTCATCTTCTATTAAGCTCAATGTGTGGTGGCAAAAACTTGCATAGAGCTTTTTGGTAATATCAGTGTAAAAAAGAAGCTCAACAGAAAAAGGTTTCCAGTTTCCAATTTGATACATTAATAATTTACCTTAACACTTAAAAACACACAGTTTTTTAAAGCTGTGCACTTTGACCCCCCCCCCCCGCCACTGTTAAGTGTGTCCATGTAAATTGAGTCGAAAATACCATAAGTTAAATCAGCATTTATGATTTTTTCAAGCATTTCAGTTAAAATAATGATATGATTTCAAATGCACAAAGCCAACGGAAGTATGTGTAATAGTTTTGTTTTTACCAACAATTAATAATGAATTTGAAATATAATTTGGATTGTGGCTCCAGGGACACAGTCGGAATTTGAAGTTCAAGGAGTAAAGCCCAAATATCTCAGCCCAAACATCTAAAGATTACATAATTTTATTGCTATTTTGCTTCTGACAGTAGCCAGATTTGCCTTGTGCCACTCTCTTTGGAAAAAGAGGCACAACGGCTCAGTGGTTAAAGAAGCTGACCTTGTCAGCTGGAAAGAGGACAGCCTGGGTTTGAGAGTGCCACACAGTAGGGTGATTTCTGTTCCTGCCCACCTAGCAGTTCAAAAGCAGACAAAATGCAAATAGATGAATAGGTTCCACTTCAGTGGGAAGGAAACAGCATTCCGTGCACCTTTGGCATATTGCCATGCTGGCCATAGGACTACAGAAAATGCCTTCAGACAACACTGACTTCTCAGCCAAGAAACAGAGATGAGTACCATGCCCTAGAGCAGGACATGTCTGGACAAGGAAACCTTTATCTTTATCTGCTCTCATTGGAGCTCATACAAATTTTGGAAAATTATTCCAGAAAGCCACTTTTTTTAATGTGTATTTATGACAACAACAACGACAATAATAATCTAATAATCTACTAAAATTACAATGAAATTGGTTTTAACTTCACTGGTGAAAAATTATAACAGAAACAAAAAAAGAGAAAAGAAAAAACTAGCATGTGCATGGAGTAATTGCAGTTGGATTTAAAAGTCTCACAGCCCAAGGATAGAAGCTATCTTTAAACTTGTTTGTTCGGCTGGCTATACTTTGATATCTTCTGCCTGATGGTAGAAGTGCAAATAGATACCAACCAGGGTGTGAATCATCTTTGAGAATCTTCCTTGCTCTGCTAAAGCAGCGAGATCTGGTGATGTTATCCAGTGAGGTCAGAGGGCAACCAATGGTTTCTTGATTGATCACTCTCTGTAGTGCCTTCCTTTCTGCAACTGCTAAACCAGCATACCACACTGTGATACAATATGTGAGAACACTTTCTATGGTGGACCGATAGAAAGAGGTCATCAGCCATTGTTCCACCTGATTTTTCCACAGGAGTCTAAGGAAATGAAGTCTCTGTTGGGCTTTTCCAATCACCAGAGACGTATTGTTTTTTCCAGGTGAGATCTTGGCTAATAAGCACTCCTAAGAATTTAAAAGAGGAAACCCTCTCCACACAGTGGGGCAGTGTCCTCTCTGTGCTTCCGGAAATCTAGCACCATCTCCTATTGTGTTGTTGTTTTCTTAATATTTCATTGTTAAAATGAATTGAAAAAAATTAGGAACATTTTACATGAAAGAAATAAGTTAAAGTTAAATACAATAAGTTCTGTTGCTTTCATACCATATAACTTCTAAAACTGCTTTTGTAAATGTCAATATGTTTTGAGGCAGAATGTAATGAAATTTGCAATAAAAAAGATGCTATAATGAGAAGTCTCTCTGGAAAATGTCAAGAAGATAGGTTGAGGACATTTTGTGCCAAACAAATGGACAAGTAGAAAATATGAATTCATTCATCTTTTTCATAAAAGAAAATGTAGTCTTTTAGACAAACCATTAGTTAAGATTGGAAAAAAAAACTTTTATCAACTTCTTAAGAAGGAAATGGAAAACACAAGTAAACTTTCTAAAATTGTCTCTAACTACCAACCTTCCAAAAATGCTGTACTTGAGCAACTAGTGATAGAATGATTGTAAAGGTCACTCAGATTGAAAACTGACCTGTCAGTGATTCAAATAGAATAGAATAGAATAAATCTTTATTACGGTCAAAGACCAGCAATACATGTTACATTTAACCATATATTAAAAAGATATAATTTTAAGATATAATTTTAAAAATGTCAGCATTATAAGTGGAAAGTAGCATACATGTTCTCATTTTGTTCAGGTCATTTGCTGGTTTACCTAAGTGCAAAAGCATTAAGTATGTATGTAAAAACCATGGTCCAGAAATTGTTAGAGATATGTCCAAATGATTGGTACAAGATCACAACTATCCTTCTATAACCAATTTTTTTCTTATGGACATTGCGGAAGCACAGAATTTTGCCACTGCATGCGTAGTAGCTGGGTTCGTGTCCTGGAGGAGGAAGTCCAGATAAAAATTGCCTGCCCTCCCTGGTAATCTCTCTAATAAGGGAAGAATATATGCAGACCTGCAAGCTCTGTATAGCTCGCAGTGTAGTAGAACGTGTGAGATATCTTCCACTTCTCTTTTACCACATATACAAACCCGTTCTGCTATAGGTGTTCTCTTATACCTGCCCTGGAGAAGTCAGTCAGTGATTCCATTTCTCCCTTCCATTCCAATCCTCTATCTATGTAGCATATTAAAATTATAGAGAATGACATAAACAAAATTTCAAAGTAGGAACTACCTTATTTCCCATAGCTGAGTGCCTCTATATAAGTAATCTACAAGCAGAAGAAGTAGAAATCCAGGACTGTGCTAAATTTTTGATAAAAACTGCTTTCTGAGCCAACAAGCAGTGAGGAAACTTAAGAATTCACTCCTTAACTCTATTTGTGTACCTCCCAAGGCACAATTGCTCATAATCAGCAGGATAATTTTTTTTAGCACTCTGAGGCAAAAAACCTACTGTACAAAAACTGTAGCATATTTCTTAAAAGTATGCTGAGTATTATTGAGGAAAATACATAGACATATGCAAATCCTCAAGCCTGAAGGGAGGAGATTTTGGTTCTGTCCTTTTGTGTGATACATTTTACATCACTATCATGTCTATTCCTCTGCTTCTCTAAAATATTATGAGTAACTTCGAGCCATTGAAGGTTTATTCACTCCAGATGCTGAAATGTAATTTCCACTGTGGGAATTTCTACTGTTTGGAAGTACTTGAGCTGCTGTAAGTTCTACACAATTTGGAGGGGAGGGGTGAGAGAAAGAATTTTGCTTATTCTTTATTCTTCATGTATTTACTTTTTCTTTTCTTTTTTTTGCTACCACCAGCTATTGCCATCTGCATCTTTCCATGTCCCGGAAGGCAATATTACTTAAGCCTTTTTTTAAAGATTGAGTTATGTGAAAAAGACTTCATGGTACTTCACTTTCATGTGCAAACCTGGAAAATGTAAGTTTATTAAACATGAATAAAGAGAAGTTGATATTCAGAAGAACAAAATATTCCAGCAGGCTGAACCTATGCCAACTATTGAGGCTTTGTATAGCCACCATGACAGCCAGCATAAGCCTGATAAAAGGCCAACCAAACACCCAGATGCTGCTCGTGGAAAATGACATGTTAGAGCTCAGCATCTGGGCTTTGCTACTGCCAAGTTCACCCCATGAGTGCACAATATTGGCTCAGATGTTGGACCAAACAGAAGGGAAGTGGGCAGCATGGACCATGCTGAACACCACATTAACAAGATAACACTGAGCCAAACAAGCAATAAAATGGGTGAACTTGCCAGTCTGGTTTAGAACTTTGAAAACCTGAAGCCAGACCTAAATTCATGCAGAATATAAGGTATAGGCAAGAAATGTGTCTTCAGATAGTTCCAAGGAAAACAGAATGAAGCTTTTAGATGCAGCTATGATGGAATATAGTCATTCAGCATTGTAAATAAAGGCAAGGAAGAAATGCATAATTTGAATTGGGAATGCCATGCAAACACTAAAACTCAGTAGTTAAGAAATATCTAAACTAAATCAAAACTTAGTCATGTATTTAAAAGGCTGAAGAAACAAGTGACATTTGATCTAACATCAAATAATTAATAATAGAAGTCTATTTCTATTAAACCTGTGGTTTTATTACATTTAAAGCTTTTCTTTTTTTGACAATCCTAGCCTTCCTTGGAAGAACCAGCCGAGAGCTGCATACGTTTCTGTGAAAACTCCATTTTTCAAGATTCTTTTTCTCTTTTTCAAGTATTTTTATTCTTCAGAGGCACTTAGATTAGCAGTAACAATAAGATATTATTTCAATTAATTTCATTAAGTCCGCATGCAGGAGTGAATAAAAAATAAACCTTCAAATGTTAACTCTTACAACCAATTCGTAACTTCTGTACATAAAAAATCACTATTACAGAAAAACTGGGATTTTTTCCCCCCCTGAATTCATTTTTGCATAAATAAAGACACTAGAGAGTTAAGAGGTTAATGTATTGCTAGGTGAGCTAAGTTATCAGACAAGTTAATCTTCAACCAAACATATTACAATGTTTGAAAGCTGTGTCCTGTGTAAAGTAAATGCTTCGTGTAGCCTAGGTCAGAGATAGTCATCCCTGGGCAACAACTAAAAGCATTCAATTTGATTTGTCAATAAGCTTGCACTACTCACTGGATAAGTTCTCTAAGGGTAGTGTAAGTGTGTACTGGGATCTAATCTGAAAATCATACATTTTTGTAAAATGCTAATAATCACTGTTTGTAAGAAAGGAGAGAAAATAAATTGTCCTTGAGTCCTTATTTTAAAAAGTTCTGAATTTATCTAAGTACAGTATTAGTTTTTAAATTTTATCCAATCACCCTATGTATTTATGTCCAGTATTTTTTTTAAACTTTTTTGCATGCTAAAATATCCCTTATACAGATTTCCAACAATAACTAGAAGTACCTTTATATATTTAGACAATTTCACTGGTGACATATACCATTGGTACATCATTTTAGTAAAAACTCTTAAATTGTATAACAAAGTGAATTTTAAACCTATCTAAAGGAAGTAAGTTAATGTGTTTTTGTTCACTGAACTCAGTTACTGGCATTCATTCATTGATGTCAGTAAAATAGTACAATGATTTTTATGTTGTAAAGAACTGTGGGAAACAACAACAGCAAAAAATATTTAGACTAACTGCTTGCCTTGTCCTAAAAGTGCTGTGTAGGAATTTGTGTAGGAATACATAGTGGTTGTTTAATGATTTGATCAGTAAAAGGTTTTGTGCTGTTAGGAAAAAGTAAACATTCCTGCCTGCATTGATTTGCAATCTCAGTCAGCAATAGTTTGAAACTGCCCACAAAATTATGAACCTGATTAACTACATCAAAAGTAATTCACCTATATGGTTAAATTCTCACAAAGAATTGGAATAAATCACCTGGATCTCTGCCTTCACACAATGGTCAGATGATGATCAAGAGATGATCATCATCATCTTCACGTATTGTGGACTTCATTTGTTCTGCAGTGATAAAGATTATATGAGTCAGTAAAGTTATCTTATTTATTCTTTGAATATTTAAACAAGAGAAGATTAAGATTTATTGATTAAGATTTATTGCATTTATATACCGCCCTATCTCCCTTTCGGGACTCAGGGCGGTGAAACTACAACTTGCAAGGAAAAGATGAAAATGTCTTTTCTGTAAATAAAAATAATGCTATGAAAGAAATGTTAAAGTTTTGAATTATGAAAGGAAAGGAAATCAATATGGACCTATTTCCAAATGTTATTGCAACTAGTCATAATGAGGTCACGGTACCAATTTTCAATCATGTTAAAAAATAAACTTTAGCACCATCTAAAGCATGTCTTCAGGATTGGTTAAAAAAATTCTTTTAATACCAATTGAATTCAAGATTATCCCACCCACACAAAACAAAAAACAAAAAAAAATCAGGAGGAATCTGTGGAGATTTGTAACAATTGCAGTTTGAAATTAAAGCATGGGAAAGTGGCTCTTGACACATTCCGGATGTAAGTAAAAAATGAATGCCCCCAAACTGCCAAAAAGGTCTCAGTTTTCAACATCTTATCTGTGAGCTGGGATTTTCTATACTCCAGGAACATAAAAGAGGGATAGATTATAAATGATTGAACAATTGAGATTGTGTTTGCCCAATACTTCACCTATCATCAAAAGGCTGTGTAAATTTCATCAAGCCTAAATACACCACTCGATGATAAAAGAGAATTTAAATCCTGATGAATCTGCTTGTTTGACTGTTTTCACATTAGCTTAAAATGAGAAATATACCAGTAACTCGGGCCTATATAATAATTAAGGAATGTTGAAGGCTTCTGAATTATTTACGACCTCTTTTATTGAGTTTGCAATTGTAACCAGGTATCTTCTGAAAAGAAAGTCTTAGGCTTATATTGAGGCCGTTAAAGTTTCAGGTTTACAGTACCTAGTAATCTAGCTCATAGCTGCAATATGTATTATTGGGACAAGTATGCTAAAGAAAAATGAATAGAGGTGTCACATATGAATTTTAGGTACTACTGGCAAGAAAAGATTGAAAGCTTCTAGGTGGGATGTATTCCATGATCTTGTAAATGATCAATTTGATTGATGTTTTAGAATTTAGAATTTAAATTTAAATTAAATTTAGAATTTAGAATTTAAATTAAATTTAGAATTTAGATTGATGATTGATGTTTTAGAACAAGGTGTTCTAAAAATGTGTGAAGTTGTGCACTCTGAATCCAGGGGTGGTATCCACTTACTTTCCATACTGGTTTGCAAATGTGAGCATGCACATGTCCACACATGCGCTTTGTCTTAACTGTGCATGCGCTTTGATTGCGTGTGCGGCTGGCACACAGGTGCATGACTTGAAAAGTGCCTAAATAGGACAGCACAGACCAGGGTAGGTGGGTGGGCGGGCTACCCGCCCGCCTGTGTTTCCACTATTGATTTGGATGAACCAGTCCAAACTGTCTGAATACTACCTCTGCTGAGTCACATGTTGCCTTTGATCCAGACAGCTATACTCATGATAGGTTTAAATGAGCGAGCAGTTAAATGTGAAATGCTAGGATATTTTGTCTCTGCTCCTGTTAATCTACTTTGAAATAATCCTCTGTTGATATCTTGTAAGTTTACAGAGCATCTGGATGCCTATGGAGATTCTCAGTCATCCCAATCATGGTTGTCCCAGTGGTGGGTTCCAGATTCCGTTACACCTGATACGGTTGGAATGGGCCCAGCATCACCCACATGGATGTACACAGTGTGTGCATGCATCGTACCTGCCAGTGATGCCTCCGCAAGCCTCTGGCATGCTCCAGCTGCTCAGCGGAGCATCGCACTGGTGCTGTACATGCCATGCACATGCATGGAAGCGCCGAAGGCTTTAAAGGACAGGTAAGGAGCTCAGGCGGGTGGGTGGGCTCCCTGGAGCACCATACCAGAACATACCCGGTGCCCCATGCAGGCTCCAGTAAGCCCATACCAAGGCGTACCACCTGCAACCCACCACTGGGTTGTCCCAAAAGTGCTTTTTCAAGAGGCAAACTGACCTTTCTTGTTTTTCTTTGAAGATGTTTCATTTCTAATCCAAGAAGCTTCTACATCTCACTGGATGGTTGGAAATGGAAGGATTTATATTCCTTGAAGTCTTTTGCATTCTTTTAGATAGTTGTGGAGGCCACTGTGAGGTATGTTTGTGTCTTTTTTTTTAAAATTCGCATTTATACCCCGCCCTTCTCCAGAAAGGACCCAGGGCGGCACACAGGAATTAAAACATACAAGTATAAACAAAATTTAAAATTTAAAAAGATATTAAACTCCCCCCTGTGCTAAAATCAATTTAAAATCCCCAAATTAAAACTGTCTAAAAGTAGTCCCAATGAAGGTTACGCTAGGCCGGCTTGATGGAAGAGGTGTGTCTTTAGACACTGGCGGAAGAGGCGGAGGTCAGAGATAGTTCGTAGTTCCGGGGGTAGGTCGTTCCAAAGGGTGGGGCCCGCCACAGAGAAGGCCCCTCCCCTGGGTGTCGCCAACCGGCATTGCCCGGCCGACGGCACCCTGAGAAGGCCCTCTCTGTGGGAGCGGATCAGACAAAGGGATGTATGGGGCAGGAGGCGGTCTCGCATATAACTAGGTCCCCAAGCCATGGAGCGCTTTAAAGATGGTCGTCAAAACCTTGAAGTGCACCCGAAAGGCCACAGGTAGCCAGTGGAGCTCGCGCAGGAGTGGTGTTATGTGGGAGCATCTAGGGGCTCCCGTAAACACCCGCGCGGCTGCATTCTGGACTAGCTGTAGCTTTCGAGTGCACCTCAAGGGAAGCCCCATGTAGAGAGCAATACAGTAGTCAAGTCGGGATGTCACGAGTGCTTGACTGCAGTAAGGGGCACAATTGGCGCATCAGGCGTACCTGATGGAATGCCCCCATGGCGCTTCTCCACCCTTATTGGACCGGGACGCCCTTCGCACAGTCACTCATGCACTTGTGACATCCCGGCTGGACTACTGTAATGCTCTCTACATGGGGCTCCCCTTGGGGTGCACCCGAAGACTGCAGCTAGTCCAGAATGCAGCCGCGCGGGCGATCTTGGGAACGTCTAGATATTCCCATGTAACACCGCTCCTGCGCGAGCTGCACTGGTTACCTGTGGTCTTTCGGGTGCGCTTCAAGGTGTTGATCACCATGTTTAAAGTGCTCCATGGCACGGGACCAAGCTACCTGCGAGACTGCATCCTACCTCATACATCCCTGTGGCCGATTCGCTCCCACAGAGAGGGACTTCTCCGGGTGCCGTCCACCAGGCAATGCCAGAGAGCGATGCCCAGGGGAAGGGCCTTCTCTGTGGTGGGCCCAACCCTCTGGAACGACCTACCCCCCGACCTCAGAACAACCACGGACCTCCGCACTTTCCGCCAGAAATTAAAGACACTCCTGTTCCATCAGGCCGGTTTGGCCTAAGTTATTTACCTAGCCTTCAGTCTGTATTATAAATTGTTTTAATTGGGTTTTTAATGGATCATGTTTTAACTTTTTAAATTTTAGCACAGGGATAATCTATTTAATTCGATATTAATTATTTATATTTATATTGTTTGTTTTAACTTCCTGTGCACCGCCCCGGGTCCCTTCAGGGAGAGGGTGCGGTTATATAAATTTGACTAATAAAAATAAAAAAAATTAAAATTGGATACGTCTTGAAGATGACTTCAGACTGACAGGTATCATCCATAAGGGGGTTGTAATTATTCAGTATGGCACTGTGGCATGATTGTTGCTGTTTTTGCTTTTGCTTTTATTATTTTCTACCCCTTTAATTGTTTTGGATTATCTGAATTGTACTTGCAATTATAGTTATACAGTAAGTATATATTCATGACTTGAAGAAATTGATACATTCTTGCATGAATCCATGAATCTTAAATTCTTACACCTTTCCCTTCCCTTCTTTTTTTTAAAAAATAGAAATTGTTCCTAATTTTTCCAGTTAATATGAAAGCACTTGGGCTAATATTTTGTAATGTAGAGTTTCAGTTGAAGAATGTTTCATATATGTTGAAGGTGGAAAAGCTTAGCATACCAATGATGCCATCGTATCCAGTGGTGGAATTCACTTACCTTCGCTACCGGTTCGCAAAAGAGAGCATGCTCGCTTGCGTGCATGCGCGTTTTGCTCACACATGCACAGAAGGTCATGCGTTATGTGAGGGCGGGTGGGTGGAGTGGGCAGAGCCTCCCGCAGCAGCCGCTACTAGTTTGCCTGAACAGGTAAGTACCAGATAAATAGCTCTTCTGATCGTATCTATGCCTTCTCAAAAGTAAAGCTTCAGAAGCCTCTAATGATGCTTCCATAAAAGGATGAATAAGAGTTTACACCAGTTTATTTTATCTTCATTTATGTTTTCTTGTAGCGGTATCCTTCCATTAAAGCAGAGTGTTCAGTGCATGCATTTATTTCACGTATAGTGTTCTTTCTAGTAGCACTTGTTTCTATAACAACTACGTTTAAGGCCAATTGTTGTTGGCAGCCTCCCTATGAACATTGCTCCTAAACATGAGAAAATCTCAGGATGAAATTTACCACTCAGTTTGTAACTGCAGTGCTTTAGGGAAGATTGATCACTGCTTTTGGAGCTCTGGTAGCTGTAAATTATTGCAATCTGAGAAGATGTGTGACTTTCCTTTACAAATAGATTGTTCAAGCCAGCAGAGTAGCATATGTTCCATGTTTTCTAATCCAAACTTATGAAAGTTAGGTCATGTTGTCCCCTAAAGAACAAAAATAATGCCTTTGTCTAGAATATTCTTAATTTAAATTCAAATTGTTTAATGGAAAAGTAATAAATAAAATTTCATTCTATCCATTGCATGGAGCACTCTCTGACCTCTCTAGGCAGTACTTGATGCTCTAGTGAGTTGTCAATCAGTGACAACAGAAATCGCAGTGAACTGACCTGGTTGGAAGCATCTTCTTATGCTAATATGGACATTATTACTAACTTGTGTCTAGAGTGGTTTACAATAGCCTCATGGATGAGCCTTCTATTGATGTGAAGAACTCTGCCTTCTTAGAGATAAATTCCTGAGTAATCTTATAGATCCAAATGAAAGTTTAGTTCAATCTTTTCAACAAAATGACCTCTAGATGTATTTGTATGACATCACTCAGGATCACCAGCCAAAATAACTGGTGCCAGATTCTGGGAGTTGATGTCAGAATATATTTAGAAGCAGCCAAGAGAATGATTTGATTAATATACCAGACATCAGGCTTTTATATTGAATAATGAGATATAATGTTAAATCTAAACTTAAATCTTAACCGTAGGCAAATTGAGATCTCTATGTTTGAGAAATGAATTCCAAATACAAAATAGCTGACCTATTTGTGTACTGCCTGCCTGGTTTTTTTCCCTATTGCAGAAATAACCATGTGATGGAGGCTGTAACATTTCCTTCATTGCTTGTTTAGGAAGTGACTTGGTATCTAAGCATGACAAACACCAAGGAGAATAGTTTTTTGTTGCATGTATTTTTTTTTATATTGAAAAAGTTTTATTGAGTTTTACAATTTTTTCAAATAGGATAGGGTAAGGTGTGATAAGGAAATATTTTGAGAACTTTCACGTCGAGGTCGTGGGCCCTCTCCGGGGCTTCTTGACAAAACATAGATAATACATATTTCAATAGTACTACAAAGTGAAGAGAAGTGCATACATCATTGTAAATTCTGTGCTAGCAATCATATACAAACATCCAAACAAAAGTTATACTATATTTAAAAAGTCATTTTTTAGATCTAAGTCTCTTAGCAATTGTATCTTCTTGTTCTCCTCCCTTGCCCCCAGTGGGCGAGGCCGTGGCCCCCTCTGCTCCTCCATTTTCATCCTCCAGGATTGAGGAATATTTTTTAAGAAAGGCTTGCATGTATTTTTAACACAATATGTATTGGGTGCAAATTTGGACTTCCTGAATCATCCTAAGATTCAAAATATTGTTGCTATTGTATGGTTGTTATGGTTGTTTGAACAGTCAGTTAAACATATCATTGGAGGATGTAAGCTTATTATTATTTCATCCCACTTTAAAAAAACATGTAACTCAAGGTGACAAATCTGCCTAATATTCCTGCCTCCTATTTTACCCATAACAATCCTATGACGTGGGTTAGGCTGAGAGAAAGTTATGAGACTTACTGCACAAATCTGAACATGAGAAGGAACCTTAACCTTTCAAGGACAATAATATTGACTTTGTTTTTTAGAAAACAGTAATAAAATAATGACTGCACATATTGGTGTAACATAGTAGATAAATAAAGATACCACTTTCATAATACTGATACATATGGTAACTTCAGCCAAGAGAACATGGACAATATAAATAAATTCAAAATATAAGTTTGAAAAAAAGGCAGGTAGATGCAGGTAGACTTTATAACAGTGATGGTTAACCTTTTTCTAAAGGTGTGCCAAAACTATGTGCGTGCACTCTTTCGCATGTGCGTACATGCCCACCCACTTGCACAAGCAACCCCCACCTGTGCATGTGGGAGTTGACCCCCCACCACAATGCATGCACCAGTGATCCCCATGTGTGTGTGTGGGGGGGAGATTTTCACTCTCCCCTGGGTCCTAAGGCTTTCCTGAAGCCTTGGGAGGGTGAAAACGTTCCCAAACTTCCGGTTGAGCCATTGGGCTGTTTTCCGCCTTCTGTAGGCTCTAGAGGCTTTCCTGAAGCCTGGGGAGGGTGAAATCAGCCTTTCCTGGCCCTCCAGAAGGCCAAAAATCAGCTGAGGGCTGTCAAGAGCTGCCGTGCTGACAAATATGGCTCCGCGTGCCACCTGTGGCACACATACCACAGGTTCACCATCACGGCCTTATAACTACTTGCCATGCAATGTATCTCATACATAGATTAAGTATACCAATGGATGAGCCCAGGTTGCATCAAATTTCTGCAGTGAAGTACCTTCATAGTATATGTTGGGTAAAGTAAAGACACTCACAGACGGAGCAATGGAAGAGATATGGTGCTCTTTATTACATCATAAGGAAAACAGTAAGGAGTTCGGCCTCCAATAGCAATTAGATTAGATGACTTAATTCATGCCGTTTCCAACCTGAATTCAGGAAATTTCACCTTTCTTTTGAATAAAACATTCTATATTCTTACATAGGTGTTAGCTTGGAGCACTTGACAGTACTTTTATGATTCAGTTAATTCATATAGTAGTATTAAAATGTGACCTAAGATTTGGAAATATGTTTCAAAAATCATTGTTTTTCTATTCTTAAGCATTATAAACCCCAATTGCCCGATTGCAGAATAACCTTGGACCAAAAGAAAAAAGAAAAAAAATCATTTACAGTACGAAGGTATCAACTGACTCCAGCATGTTAGAAATAGGGAGGAAAGTTTTTGCCCTCTCTATGTAAATGGATACTTCACCAATGAAAATTTGAAGCAAGAATAGATTTTCTTCAGCTGTCTATGTTGCTTTGCTATGGTCTGAACAGAAAAAAAAAGTAACTCAAAACTTATAGTGTAGAAAAGAAGAGGAAAGCCAGTAGGAGAGTTCCAGATGAATCTGAGCACTACTGATTAACACCAGTTTTTGAAATGTTAATTAGTTTTACACTTAACAGCTTGTCATTGTCTAAAAGGGCATTGGAGCAAACTTTGCAAAGTGCAGACTGAGGAGTTTTAACCCCTTGGTTGCAGGAGCTGGCACATATCCATATGCTCTTAATAGCACCGTGAATAGACAATTATTAATTAGCTGTGGTAAGCTACAAAACAAAGGCAAGGATGTCTCTGCATTGACTAGCACCAACATAGTATAGGAATAAATGCAATATTGCATGAATAAACACCCCAGCATTATACATTGGATCTGCTAAAGCAAATTGTACATCTGACACCCTAGCATGAATTATATTATGCAAAAGTACCCTTAGGAGTTACTAAGGTGTGGGGGTTTGTTTGCATAATATAATTCAAGCTAGGATGTCAGCCATACAATTTGGTTTAGCATTCACAATGCTGGCTTGGGGTCCATTATTATTTCATCAAAATCGAGCCTGAGAATGATTGCATTATTCATTCAAGAGTAACTTGACAACTCAATTTGTGTGAAGACAGTCTTCTTTGCTTTACTTTAAGTGGTTTGTACATCTTATGCAGATCTGGCTTTATGTCATTAGCTAATTTTTCACATTAGTTTGCTGTGGTTTTAATTTAATAGTCTTGAACTACAAGTTCTCTACAGTAAACTTTTGTGTCAAATATGAAGGAATGAGAACCATTTGTGGTAGGAAATATTAAATAAATTATGAGATTGAAATTATCATCAGCAAATTAAATGTCTGTACATGTAAAAAGTTGAGGGCACACAAAATAGTAACCCCAAAATAATAAGAAATACAGACACCATAAAATTCCAGACGTGCAACTGTTGAGTCCTGCACAAGCTCCCACCTTTGCTTAATGGCAGCAGTGAGGGTCACTTGGTGCCACCATAGCATGGATTGAATGGGAATTCCTGGGAGAGGCTCCTTTTGCCTAGGACAGCAGGTAATCTGTTCCCGATCAGGCCAGTTAGACATGTCATGCAGAAATCCAGAGCATCCTATATACAAAAAAACATCCAGATTCAGATTAACAGAGTTGGAAGGGATCTTATAGGTCTGGCCTAACCCCCTCCCCAAGCACGAGACCCTACACCATTTCTGACAAATGGTAGTCCAGTCTCTTCTTGAAAGCCTCCAGTGATGAAGTTCCCACAATGTCCGAAGGCAAGCTGTTCCATTGTTTGATGGTTCTTTCTGTCAGAAGATTTCTCCTTATTTCTAGGTTGAATCTCTCCTTGGTCAATTTTCATCCATTATTGTCTGGCCTTAAGGTGCCTTGGTAAATAGCTTGACCCTCTCCTCCCTGTGGCAGCTCCTCAAATATTGAAATACTGCTATCATGTCTCCCCTGCCCCATCTCTTCACTAGACTAGCCATGCCCAGTTCCTATAACCATTCTTCATATATTTTAATCCCCAGTCCCCTAATCATTCTGGTTGCTCTTCTCTGCATTTTTTTTAGAGTCTCAACATCTTTTTATAGTGTGGTAACCAAAACTGGATGCAGTATTCTAGGTGTGGTCTTACTAAGTCTTTATAGAGTGGATTAGTACTTCACTTGATATTGATTGTATCCTTCTTTTAATGCAATTTAGGATTGTGTTGGCTTTTTTGGCTGCCATCACACACTGCTGGTTCATATTTAACTGGTTGTCCACTAAGACTCCAAGATCCCTCTCATAGTTATTGCTATTAAGCCTGGTTTCACCCATTCTATATGTATACTTTTGGTTTTTCTTGCCTAAGTGTTAGACTTTACTTTTCTTTACATTGAATTTCATTTTGTTAGATAGGGCTTAGTGTTCAAGTCTGCCAAGATCCATCAGGCTCTTGAGCCTATCTTCTAGAGTGTTAACTATTCCTACCATTTTAGTATCATCTGCAAATTTGGTAAGTTCCCCTTCTATTCCCTTTTCTAAGTCATTTATGAAGATATTGAAGAGTACTGGGTCTAAGAAGGAACCTTGTGGTACCCCACTGCTTGCTTCCCTCATGTAGACATAGACCCATTAAGGACTACTAGTTGAGTACAGTTTGTCAGCCAGTTATGAATCCATCTGGTGGTGATACTATCTACCCCACTTTTTTCTAGCTTACCAAGAGGTAGGTTGAGGTATACTTTGTTAAATGTCTTGCTGAAGTCTACGTATATTAAATCCACAGTATTTCACTGGTCTACTATATATTTAGTCACTATGATGAAGAATGAAATAAGATTGGTTTGGCATGATCTGTTTTTAACAAACTAGCTAGTTATTACTTTACTCATTTCTAGATGTTGGCAGAAATTGTTTGATTAATCTCCATCCTCCCTCCCAAAAAAAAGGTGGAATTAGTATCTAATTTTTTTTTGGGGGGAGGGCTATGCAATGTTCATGCTCAGTTAACTTTATAAAAGATTCAATTTTTAAATTAATAATAATTAAAGTGAGTTTAGATTATAGCAGAGAAGAAGGAATATCAGTACTTTTGTTTTAATGTTTTTTATTTTTATGTTTCCTTTTCTTTTGCATGTTTAAAACCTTTTTTCTTTCATTATAATATGCAGGTCCAAAAAAAGAAAAAAGAAATCAGCCTTTTTAAGTATTTATAAAATATTAATTGTAACTATCAGTTGAAGTACAATGGAAGGAATTGTACATAGTGGTTTTGTTGTTTTTCTTATTTTTATTCTAAGCTGCATCACATAACTGTATTTAAGTTAGGTGTGCTTTAAAAAAATTTAAATTAATTAATTAATTTAAAATTAAACATCATCTAACAATGTTTTTATTACCTTTGTTTTTACCCTTGTTTTTACCTTTGTTTTTGTCTTTTGTTACATGACATTGTAAATAAAGAAAATGAATACAGTGTCTTTTGAAGGACCTTTATACATTTTAGACAATTTGTGGTGATATATACCAATAATATTTCATATTATAAAATTCTCTTTAAGATTATAATATAGAGTAAATTTCAATTCCTTTAATCATGTATGTTCGCATTGTTCCTTCTATACATTATAACAAAACATTTAGCTACTTTATCACAAATTATTTCACTTCTTCTGTTTAAAATGTCAAAAAAAGTTTATTATACAATTTAGCAATTACATGTTCATCATTTGCACACAGTTCTATTCCAAATCTGGTCTGACCATGTTCAAAATACATTCTTTTGTCTACTTTAATTTTTTCTAATAATTGTAATAAGAGAACAATGAGAACTACTGTATATCCCTCTGCCACCAGATCTCTTGATTTTATTTTACATTCTCCTTGACAGAATTCTAGTATCTCATGATAAGTTAGTAATTTCTGCTTACCTTTTCTTTCTTGTCTATAAAATTCTTCTTTTCTATTCCATATTCTCAATATGATATGCTAATGCAACATTTTTTAAAATCAGTCTTGACTTTGTTGGACTTCAAATTTCCATGCCACCCAAATCTCAGATCATGTTCTTCTAAGTCCAAAAATGTTCTGTTTCTCAGCAGTACTTACTCTTCTATCTAAACCAAATAGCAAGCAGGAAAATACAATTTTAAACCAGATCAACTCAATCCTTGTCTTTACTTGCCTCTTGTCATACTTAATATTTATCTCATGGTTTTGCCCCTTTTCCCCAGGTTTATATACAATATATTATTCTGCCATTGTTTAAATGATATAACAATTGTCATAACTAATCAACATTGGCCTATACCAGTGTTGGAGAACTTTTTTGGCACTGAGTGCTGAAATAGGAACATGCACGCACATGCGCACAAGGGAGTGCCAGGAACTGGAAGAACAGCTTCCCAGTGCGTGTCAAAGGACATGCACACCAGTCACCTGGTCATCTGGTTTCCGGCATGTATACATGTGACTGGGTGGCATGGCCAACTTGTAAAATGTGGTGAAACTCACTTAACAACGCTCTTGCTTAGCAACCAAAATGTTGGCTCAGAAACTCTGGCATTTGAAACACGGAAGCTGTCAATTTACAAGACCTTTGCACTCCTAACCCTTTAGGGAAAAAAAACCCCAGGGGTGTTCGAACTTGACAGCTTTAAGACTTGTGGACTTCAACTCCCAGAATTCCTCCTCTCGCTCTTCATCTTGATGATGTGCGGATGGGCAGGGGGAGGGAGCTGGAACCAGTTCTGAACAGCAGTGTAGATTTGTGGAACCTCTTCTATAGAAGAGGTTAGAACTGGCAGGAACCCACCCCTGATTCAGAGGAAGGGGGTTCAGATAAAATAATCCAGTGTGAAGTCACAATTCAAACTCTGTGCCTTTTATGCTTGCAGTCAGGACATCAGAACCCAAGTACAAAAAAATTGAGGCTTTATGTCATCATTCATATTATATAGTTTATACTTGCTGATAGCAATGAGACAGATTGCTACCTGAAAATCAATGCTTCATGTTCATACCATAGCATAGATTCCGAAAAGGAGCGCAGAAAGATTTTTCAAATATTAACATGCATCAAATGGACTGGAAATTAAGGAGGCTGGAGAATTTGCTAAGTCTGCACTTTTAACCATACAGTATCATTTGCAGCCCAACTTTGTAAAAATGCAAAGATATTTTAGATTATGTAATACACTACTATGATTTTTATAATGCAATTCTCACATCATGAAATACAATAGGAAGTTAATTTATGTAAAATGTAGATAAAAATGAATTTTCCAGATTTTTAAAAAATTTAAAAAAATTAAATTCCTAATTTTGATATGAATGTTCATGTCTTTTTGTTATATTTTCCTTTGAAAAGAATGGAATGTAGAGAAAACTGACTTTGCTAGATTTAGATTATTTCACCTGGTCCAGGATATCTTCAGTAATATTTAAATTGACTGTAAAGCCACTATATTAACAGAATGAAAGTATGACTAAGTGTACATGTTATCATATAGCTATCCACCCCAACCATTTATATGCCTATCTGAGCTCAGCTTTGCAGTGAAAGAATAGGACAGAATATATGACTGATTAAAATTAAGTTGGAATATAATACAACATAATGTTTTAGTCATGTTCTAAGAATCTACATTTATTATTTTATTGCCGCCCTGTTTAGGGTGACCCGCTCCCTCCTTCAACAGAGGGTGCGGGAAGCCCCGTTACAGGGTCGAGCAGAGGAATTTGTGACTTTTCTGCAGGAGAAAATCGCTCAGATACAGAACGAGCTAGCCCCCATTCATGGCCCAGTGGGATGCCACGAGAGAGATCTTGTTTGGGAGGAGTTTGACTCCGTTACTTCCGAGGATATGGACAGGCTACGTGGGCGACTGCGAGCCACCACATGTTTATTGGACCCGTGTCCCTCCTGGCTTGTACTGGCATCCTGGGAGGTGACACGAGGCTGGCTCCAAGAGGTTGTCAACGCATCCTTGAGTGAGGGTGCCTTGCCTGCTTCCCTAAAAGAAGCGATGGTGAGGCCCCTCCTTAAGAAGCCCTCTTTGGATCCAGCTCTTTTGAACAACTACCGTCCTGTCTCCAACCTTCCCTTTCTGGCGAAGGTTGTCGAGAGTGTGGTGGCACAACAGTTCCCCCGGCACCTGGAGGAAGTTGATTATCTAGATCCGCGCCAGTCCGGCTTTCGGCCCGGGCATAGCACCGAGACGGCATTGGTCGCGTTGGTCGATGATCTCTGGAGGGCCAGAGATGGGGGTTGTTCCTCCATCCTGGTCCTATTAGACCTCTCGGCGGCTTTCGATACCATCGACCATGGTATCCTATTGCATCGGCTGGGGGGGTTGGGGGTGGGAGGCACCGTTTTACGGTGGTTCTCCTCCTACCTCTCTGGCCGATCGCAATTTGTGTTGGCAGGGGGGCAGAGATCGACCGCGAGACCCCTCGCATGTGGGGTGCCTCAGGGGTCGGTCCTCTCGCCCCTCCTGTTCAACACATACATGAAGCCGCTGGGTGAGATCATCCGTGGTTTTGGGGTAGAGTACCATCTGTACGCTGATGATACACAGCTGTACATTTCTACCCCAAACCACCCCAACGATGCCGTAGCGGTGATGTGCCAGTGCCTGGAAGCTGTACGGATCTGGATGGGAAGTAACGGACTCAGGCTCAACCCGACCAAGACCGAGTGGCTGTGGTTTCCGGCAGCCCGATTCAACCAGCTCACTCCATCGCTGGCCATAGGGGGCGAACATCTTGCCCCTGTGGATGGGGCGCGCAATTTGGGTGTCCTCCTGGATGCCCGGCTGTCCATGGAAGATCAAGTGACAGCCGTGGCCAGGAGGGCGTTTTACCAGGTTCGCCTGGTTCGCCAATTGCGCCCCCTATTGGATCGGGACGCCCTTTGCACAGTCACTCATGCTCTCGTGACATCCCGACTGGACTATTGTAACTCTCTCTACATGGGGCTGCCCTTGAGGTGCACCCGGAGGCTTCAGCTAGTCCAGAATGCAGCCGCGCGAGCAATTATGGGGACCGCTAGGTCTACCCATGTAACACCGCTCTTGCGCGAGCTGCACTGGCTACCTGTCGTCTTCCGGGTGCGCTTCAAGATGTTAATTATCATCTTTAAAGCGCTCCATGGCTCGGGACCTAGCTATCTGCAGGATCGGATCCTGCCCCATACATCCTCACGGCCGATTCGCTCCCACAGAGCGGGGCTTCTCCGGGTGCCGTCCACTAGACTATGTCAGCGGGCGACACCCAGGGGAAGGGCTCTCTCTGTGGCGGGCCCGGCCCTCTGGAACGACCTTCCCCCCGATATTAGGACGACCACGGACCTCCGCTCCTTCCGTCTTAAATTGAAAACCTACTTTTTCCGTCTGGCCGGCTTGGGATAGCCTCCTTGTCCTGGGGTTTTTAGGTTTTAGTGCTTAGGGGTTTTAGGGACAGTTTTTTTTTTAGTTTTTTATAGATGTTTTTAGCGCAGGATTTGTTGTTTAATTGTGATTTTAAATTATGTATTCTGTTGTGTTTACTGTTTTTTAATTTTCCTGTGCCCCGCCTCGAGTCCCCTGGGGAGAGAGCGCGGGTAACAAATAAAATTTATTATTTATTATTATTATTATTATTTATTTATTACATTTATAGATCACTGAAACCCTAAGGGATCTCTGGGATTTACAAGAACACTTATTTATAGCTAGTTATACTTACTCTTATCATATATATCATATGTATGTATGTATGTATGTATGTATGTATGTATGTATGTATGCGCTATAATTCTACTTTTCATCCATGTTCCTAGCTGCTAATTTTGTATGCCTTACTAAATGAAAGAATTTTATCCTGCATTGAAGATTTCTGGTTCTGTGTTTATTATGTTTCAGTTGAGACTGCAGATATTCTAAATAATTGAGGACTATTCTCTCATTGGCATTTCCAGTTTATTTTGGACAGGGCAGTGGAATGCACTTAGAGCAAAAACTAGTTGACAAATAGCTTGGCTTATAAGAATGAGGAAAGAAGAATGATAATGCAAAATTTCCTCCTGCTTTATTTCATAGCATCTTCTGCAATATGCCTGGGAGGGTGAAAATCTGTAAACATATACCCTAGTAGTAATAGCACTGCGGGTAGCACTGATGCTAATGTAGGAATATGTAGTATGAGCTTTAAGGGATATTTGTGAAAGCGGAAAAAAAATTCCAAACTGAAATGATGTCTGTTATTGTTGTTTTCAAACTGCAGATGTTGCATTATCTGTGTAAAATGTGCATTTAAGACTACATTGGTCAGCACCCATAATGTAAAAGGTAATGTGTAAGAGTTTTTATATGCTTCTTGGGATTATAAAAGAATGTGATTAGCACCACAAAGATTTTAATGCTTTATTTAAAGAGTTTGCTATAGGGCAAACACATTTGGTAGACAAGTGAAATGAAAGCCCAGGCATCAGTTTCTCTGTTTTCTATTAAGTAATGTTGCGAAGTAAGCAGAAGTTGGATTCAGATATCAGATAATTATCTTCACACTGTGTGTCACAGTAAATAATTTTAATTGGTTTAACTTCAGGGACCATTACTGGCCTAATTAGAAACATGAAAAGGCTACAAGTATTAGGAAATATCCTGAAGGAATGAGAGCATTAGCAATTCTGTCAAGCCATTTTAAAAATAAGTACACAGTACTAGTCACATTTTAGTAAAAGGCAGATTATTTGGAAGGTACATTTGAGAAAATGGTATTTGAGGATGTTTGTGGGGTATCTGTGTGTGTGTGTGTGTGTGTGTGTGTGTGTGTGTGTGTACAGATATAGATATATGACTATGCATGGATACATACATGCAGATGTATTTATAAATATGCAAGCACATAACTTCTGATGAACCATCATGGTGACCTAACATTCCTTCAGAATACACAAAGACATTGTGGCTGAATATGTCACTTGCATGCCTGATTTGAGCTGCCAAAATCTCTCCAAAGTTAGGTGGACTCATATGTACTCTCCACAGCTGGTTTAGGAATTGTTGTTGCTGTTGATGATGATGATGATTTTTTGAGCAGAGGATAGGATTGCTTGCATTCTGGAAGTTGCAGAATTTCAATGTGCTTATAACCGCTAATGTTAGCCATATGGACTTTACGTTTAACCAAGCCTCATTTCTTAATCACATTAGCTTTAATCTTTTTTCTTTGGCTTTAACAAAAAATTGATAACTTTCAGGCTAGCAAGTTTTTAAAATCACTGAATAGGTTTTCTTCAATCCTTTTCGTAAAAAAATTAACTACAAGTTTAAATATTTGTAATTTTTTTTAACCTACCAGAAAAAGATTATTATTGTTGTCTTTAGAAAATGTTTAAATGAATTAAGGACCATTGTAAATGTTCTTCTGGTTCAGTTCCAAGTGTGAAGAAAGACTGTAAACATGAAACTGCTTGGAAAGATGGTTTTAATGGTGGACAATCCAGGATCTGGATGGGCAATAACAAACTCAAACTCAACCCATCCAAGACTGAGTGGCTGTGGTTCCCGGCTTCCCGGTTTAGCCAGTTGTCACCATCGCTGGCCATGGGGGGTGAAAATTTGGCCCCCGTGGATAGAGTGCGCAATTTAGGAGTCCTCCTGGATTCCCGGTTGTCCCTGGAGGATCAGGTGGCGGCCGTGGCCAGGGGGGCATTTTACCAGGTTCGCCTGGTCCGACAATTGCACCCCTTACTGGACCAGGAGGCCCTTCGCACAGTCACTCAAGCACTCGTGACTTCTCGTCTGGACTACTGTAACACTCTCTACATGGGGCTCCCCTTGAGATGCACTCGGAAGTTACAGTTGGTCCAGAATGCAGCCGCGCGGGTGATCATGGGAATCTCAAGACATTCCCACATAACACCACTCCTGCGCGAGCTGCACTGGTTACCTGTGACCTTCCGGGTGCGTTACAAGGTTTTGATGACCATATTCAAGATGCTCCATGACACGGGGTCTAGCTACCTACGAGACCGAATACTACCCCATACATCCCTTCGACCGACTCGCTCCCAGGGAGAGGGTCTTCTCCAGGTGCCATCGACCGGGCAATGCCGGTTGGCGGCTCCCAGGGGAAGGGCCTTCTCTGTGGTGGGTCCTACCCTCTGGAATGGCCTACCTCCCGATCTCCGTTCCATCATAGACCTCCGCTTGTTTCGCCAGCACTTAAAAACTTACTATTTTCACCTGGCCGGCCTAGCATGATCTACTCCACACCCATTGTTTTTATAACAAATCAAAATTTTAATTTATGGGTTTTTGAATTTAAATTTTATTTTAAGCAGGGTATTGATTTAATTTAGTTATTATTTAATAATATTTTGTATTTATGTATATTTATTTTAAATCTCTGTTCGCTGCCCTGAGTCCCTTTGTGGTGAGATGGGTGCGGGTTACAAACGTGAAAAATAAAATAAAATAAATAAATATGGTTTGAGGTCATGGGCAAAAAAGGGAAGAGATGCTGGAAGTACCTCAGTTTTATCCCTTCTCTGCAGCCGTCCCTAAGCAGTTTACAGAGTCAGCATATTGCCCCCAACAATCTGGCTCCTCATTTTACAGACCTCAGAAAGATAGATGGCTAAGTCAACCTTGAGCCTGGTGAGATTTGAACTGCCAAATTGCAGGGAGCCAGTAGTTAGCTGAAGTAGCATGCAATACTTCATTTTAACCACTGTGCCACTGAGGCTCATTCTTCTATATTTTTCTTTCCATTTTTTTTCTTTTTATACACTTAAAATGTTTAATTTCTGTACTATATAGTTATATTAGTTTTATCTGTATCATATAATCTTCAATAAAAATATTGGTAAAAAAATAAAAATAAAAAACACAGAGAGTACAGAGGTTCCAAAGCATTTGGCATTTCTTAATACCATGTTAAAGGGTCATGAGTCCAGATGGCTGTTTTTCAAAAGGCCCAGCTTCCTTTTTTTTATGAATTTAACAAAAATAACAGAGTTAAAAGACTCTGCAAAGCAGTAACTCAGAAGGCGAGGCAGAAAGGAAGACAGAGACAAATTGGTTGTTCAGTGGTATCAGTAGTCTTCAGCTTCACTGTTTTTCTTCTCTGTCCACTACAATATTTTACATTCTAGTGATCATGAGTCATTCTAAATAAATATGCAGAAGATACAATAATGTTTCAGGGTAATTAGAAGAACCTATTTCTCTCTGTATATTTGATTGCAAAGATCTATTGCCTAGATCAGGGGTGTCCAAACTTGGGATCTTTAAGACTTGTGGACTGCAACTCCCAGAATTCCCCAGCCAGCATCGCTGGCTGGGGAATTCTGGGAGTTGAAGTCCACAAGTCTTAAAGATCCCAAGTTTGGACACCCCTGGCCTAGATTGATTTCACAATCCAACATTCTTTTTCCATGTGCACCAGTGTTTCCCACCCCCACCCCCCACAATAACCTGTAACAAAATGAAAGGCCTATGACTTTTGGAAATGATGGTAGACATGCTAGATTGTTGGTAGCCTGTTGATTCTCTTACAAGAGGAATGGGTCTGGAAGGACAGGGTCACTGATAGATCACACTTTTTTGTCAGTTTGTACTGAGGAAAAGGGAATTCACTTAGAAACTGACTGTATTTTTATTGTCATGAGTCATGCAGTGCACAATAAAATTTATGAGCATTGTTAGAATTATGAACATCCATTAGGGCATGCCCATCCATCCAGAAACACTCTCCATGAGCAGAAAAGCTACAATATGCAATATACATTTTCGATGAGAGCTTACACTATTGCTATGATTATTATGGAGGCCTTCATTTATGTAGATATCACCATTTGGGTTTAAACAAATATATAAATAAAACAAATACATAAATTCATAGAACTTATTCCAAAATCAGTATATAGGAATATAGTCTTTATTTGCTTCTTTATTTGTTTTGTGTTTTACGCATATTAATCTCAAATCGGATATGATAAAAACTTACTTTTTAGGTCTGGCTGGTTATAAAGAATTTATTTTTCTACTCTCTCCTCTGGGCTCTGAGATGGGTGGTGGAAAGTGGCTTTTCTCTGTCCCTGCCTGACTATTTTAATTATGGAAAATTCCCAGCGTCTCTTTACAATTGGGACTCTCTCTGGATATTAATGAAGAATTTTTTTCTTGTTGGATTTGTGATTCCTTTCTGGATTACCTTCGTTATTATAACTATTGAGCTGGAAAATTGTCTCTCTCTTGGTTTCTGAATTTTACAACGTTCCAACCTTGATTTGAACTTTTGGCTCCCGGCTAGTCTCACCAGCCCCACCCTGAAAACGCCATTTTGGCTGGCACTGACTTTAACAGTTAATCATGGCTCAAGAAACAGCACTGGCAAGTTTAGAACAACGGATGGCTTCTCTTGAAACTGTTATACAAACTTTGGTAAACGAAATTCAGGCCCAGAGGGCTGAAAACATCAATTTCAAGGAGGAGCTATTGGATACCAGGAACCAGATGCTGGAAAACACACAGAAGACTGAAGAATTGGAAGGGGGGTTGGTGGGGGTTAAGGGAGAGATTAAAAATGTTACTAAAGAGGTTGGGGAAATAGATGGGCATGTGTCTAGGATTGATATGGAAAGAATGAGATATTTTTTGAGATTTCAGAACGTTCTTGAGGAATCTGGTGAATGCCTCCCTGATCTTATGAGCACAATTTTAGCAGACTATTTACAAAAACCTAAAGATGAGATCAGGGGGGACATTGACCTAGCCTATAGAATTAACTCAGCATATGCCAGGATAAATGAAGTGCCTAGAGAGATACATGTGAAATTTGTTAGAAGGTCAACCAGAGAGGAAATCCTGAGGGCGCAGAGAGAGAACCCTTTAATCTACCAACACAAAAAGGTCACTATCTTGAAGCAGATTCCTAGAAAGATTCGAGAAGCAAGGAGGAAATTTTCCTTCTTGTCTAAAACATTGTTTGATCATGGGATTTGGTTCAAGTGGGTGACACCCGAAGGGATGCTGGTGTTCTGGGAAGGAGGAAGAGTGAGGATTAAAACAGTTGCTGAGGCGGAAGCCTTTCTTAAAAAACATTCCTCTGCCCTGGGGGAAGATCCAGGGGGGACGGAGGGGGCCACGGCCCCGCCCGCTGGGGGCCAGGGAGGAAAAAAAGAAGATACAATAGCCATGAGACTTAGATCGAAAAAATAACTTTGCCTTGATTTTTTTTTTTGAACAATCTTGTATAACATTTGTATCTGGATTTTTTGTAAATGTCTGACAGCATGGAACTGAGAATTTAGGTATATGTACTTGCTTTTACCTTGTAGTGTTATGGAAAATGTTTTTTTTTTGTTATCTTTTTATTGTGTATTTTGAGGTCTCGGAAGGGCCGACGACTCTGACGTGAATGCTTTCAAAATTTCTTTGTATCCCTTACCCAACCCTATAGAAAAATGTAAAACCAATAAAACTTTTTCAATATAAAAACTTACTTTTACATATACAGATTTATTTGAAGCTAAAAAACCTATCAAATATGTATTCAAATTATTATTCACGAGCTATGTTTTCATTTTCTTTTGAATATTATTTTTAATTTATGCTTTATTTCATTTTTATAAAATGCCACAAAACTATTTCTTTCACTAAGCAAATAACAAATAATTAAGTATTGCAATGGACTATATAGTTTTGTATAGTCACACCACAAGAATACAAAAACACAACCATCTCAAAGCAGAAGATAGAGCAGTTCTCAAACTCTAAAAGGAACCAACCATTACTATCCTCCCAAAGTGTCAAAGCCCAATCTGACAAAGTAGCAATAATGGTACCTTGGAAGATCTGAATAACGTTCTATTTGTTTGAAAGCAAGAACTGGTGGTACCATAAAAAAGAAATCAATAGAAAGTAAACAAGCAAAAGTATTCTGTGATTTTAAAATTCAAATTGGGCACCTGCCACATAACAATCAACTTAACGATTGTTGATAAGAAAGTAAAAAAAAAAGTCTAGATAATGGTTATGGCAGTACATGGAGACAGCAGAAGAGAAGAGAGCTAGAGAAGATAACAAAACACAAAGACCTCAAAATAGAAACGGAATGACTGTGGAAAAAGAAAGCAAAGGTAGTACCACTAGCAATACAGCCAAGCAAGTGCCTTGGGTGTAATCCCAAAACCACTTAAACACCAATGAAATTGACAAAATCACCATTGGTCAATTGCAAAAGGCAACTTTACTCTTCTGTTCTGGTACTGCCGTGGCCACTATCCAGACAATTTTTGTCTTTTTTAATTCTATAGTCCCAGATCACTTTAGCCTTTTCATTTGTTACTACTTTCTCTATTTTATGGCCCCACCAGTTTTTGCTTGCAGGCAAATGGTATTTTTTTGTAAATCTTCCAACGAACTATATCTGCTACTTTGTCATCCCATTATTTGTAGTCAGTCTGTGCAATTTTCTTGCAGCAGCTAACTATTCTTTCTTCAGCTTCTTTGCAGAGATTGCACTTGTTGTCTCTTGCTGTCTTCTCAATTCTGGCTTTGTATGTATTTGTTTTTAAATCTTGGCCCTGTGCAGGCAGAATTAGTTCCTCAGTCTCTTTCTTCAGCTTTCCTGCTCTTAGACAGGCCTTGCTACTACCTGTTTTACCTGTTATCTTTTTAATGAATTGGGCATGTAATACTGCATCTTCCCATGCCTCTTTATTGTTCTTCATTTGGTTCTTCTTGCAGACTATTTTGGTCTCTCCAGTATTCAGTATGCCATCCTAGTTAAGATTAAGGTGACCAGATTTTAATATTGGTAAAGAGGGACACCATTGACCGGGGGGGGGGAGGCTATTTTGTGGGAGTGGCTCAGCGGTCATGTGCCCGGGTGGGCGTGGCCAACTTGGAAAATGTGGTGAAACTCACTTAACAACGGTCTTGCTTAGCAACCAAAATTTTGGCCACAATTGTGGTCATAAGTTCTTTCTTTTTTCTTTCTCTTTCTCTCTTTTTCTTTCTGTCTCTCTCTGTGTCTGCCTGTCTCTCTGTATCTGTCTCTCTCTCCTCCCTCCGCCCATCTGTCACTCTGTGTCTGTCTGTTTGTCTGTCTCTCATTCACTCACTTAATCACTCATTCTGTGTCTCTGTCTACCTTTCTCTCCCTCCCTCTCTCTGTCCAAACCAATCAACACAGCATTAATCCCCCCCTTGCTATTTCCTTTCTAACCATTATTTAAAAGGGCTAAATTGAAGGAAGGTAGCTATGGATATCCCCTCTCTCTGTCTCTCCCTCCACTCCCCGGGATCCTTTTCAGCCCCCGGGAAGCGCTCTGGCTGTCCCAAGGCGAAAGAGGCAGCTGTAGCCTCCCCAGCCAGCATGCCAGCCACTCGTCTGCCTCCCAGGGGCTGAAGGGGCTCCGTGGGGGGGAGGGAGGTAGGTAAGGTAAGCTTGAATGATGCCCAGGTATTTGTAATGATCGTCTTCATCCAGACTCTTGATGTTATTTCAATAAAGCATCTTGATTCCTTCAGTTTTCATTATTTTTCCCTGTTTGACTTTAAGCATGATAAATTTGTCCACTCCAAACTCCATCACAATATCTTGGCTGTATACATGGAAAGTGTCGAGCAGCAATTCTATTTCAGATGGTATTTTTTCATACAGTTTCAGATTACTCATGTAAAGGAGATGGGATAATCTGGCAGATGTTTTTGATGTTTGATAGTCATGGCCTGAGTTATTCAGTATTATTGACAAAGGAATCAGTGCAATTCCAAACAGTACTGTGAATAGTGAATTTCCTTGGAAAATCCGTCTCTTGATATTAACCTTTCCCATTCTATCACCATTAACTAGCAACTGTGTCTATTGACTCCTGTCATTTCTAGGCTTATCCAATCATGTGGCAGGTAGTCGAATGCCTTCTTGTAATCAATCCATGCTATATGAAATTTGGTCTCCCTTTTCTTGCAGTTTTTCAGAATCATCTTCTTTTTATTACTATTATTATGTCTTTTTTTCATTAAGCAGGAAACTCAGTCAACTGAACATTTTAAAATGTGTCATGAATACCATTGACTAATGGTTGATATGGGTTGCTGCCAGTGTCCTAGGTATCAACCAAGTATCTTCTTAAGATTTTTGAGTTCCAAGCAGCAGTTTTTTGCAGTACTTTCTTGATTTATTTTATAAAATTCTTTTATAAAATACCAAGTACATCAATGATCATGGGTATTCACAGCTACATGTTAGTTGTTTTACAGTTGCACTCCCTGGTTCTCCAGCAATAGCAACCAAGTCCTATAGACCATTTTTTGACAGAAGTCCAGAAGCCATAGTATCTGAAACGGTCCTTATTAACCCGGGCTACAACCGATCTAGTATGGAATTTTGTTGATTTATTCTCACCATTGGTGATGGTAGGTGCCTGGGTTAGTTCACAGTAGCTAAACCACTACCGATCCAAAGACTGGCAATCCCATAACCACAGGGACCGCACCCAATAGCCGCCCAGGCCCAGCCATGGGATTGTTGTTGTTGTTGTTTAGTAGCCAGATGTTCTGCTAAAAAATGTTAGATATTTTTTTCTGCTTAGCATTGTTACTAAATCTTTCTTTTCTGTCTCTGTGGCCTTATGTGGTTCTAATTCTGTCAGCATTAGAACCATCTGGTTTAATCCATCAGAGTAAACGATACTTTTTTTTAACACTTTGATAAAACATTTGCCCCTGTTAGTTAAACTGATTTTTTTTATTTCAAGCCTGCAGCAACACAATTTCTTCTCCATTTTATCTCTTTCTTCAGTAATAGTTAATGTGAAATGTTTTTTGCTTATATATTTGCTATCTATATTTGATAATAATCCAGTATTTTCAAGTTATTTCAAATGCCACAATGATCTAAATTTAGCAGCATATTTTCAACCATCCACATTTTTCTTATCTGTTCTAGGCAGCAGGTTCCTTAGCAGACAGTTTCTAATTATGAAAATAGCTGCATATTAATGATTCACTGCTTACATAAACAAGTGGCCTTAGAGAAATAAGGCTACATAACTTGGCAAGATTTGATTATGCTTAATTGAATGTAAATAATGTGTAAACTTTTAGATTCCAAATCCTGATGAGGCTGTTAATATATACAAATTATTGTTACATACTCAACATTTAGTATTTAACCTAAAAGGTAATACAGGTAGTATTAGATTTATGACAATTGACCCCATAATTTATGTGGCTAAGCCAAACAGTTGTTAAATCACTTTTGTCTTTCTTGCAACAATTGTTAAATGAATCTGGCACCCCTCTTGACTGCTTTTCAGAAGGTTGCAAAAAGTGATTACACGACCAGGATGCTGTCATAAATATGATTTAGTTGCCAAGCTTTGGAATTTGATCATATCACCATGGGGATGCTGCAATAGTCATAAATGCGAAAATGGTTGTGCCACTTTTTCAGGGCTGTTGTAACTTTGAACGGTCACTAAACAAACTGTTGAGGACTACTTGCACCATTCAAAATTAGGAATGTCTCGATCTACACTTGCAATCTAAGCTTTGCCAAGAGAAGAATCTATTTCTTATCTTTTACCCTTCTGATTACTTGATGCAACCCACGGGCATCTGTGTGAGAGACCAAAATAGTGGCCCTGATGATATGATGAAAATCCTGCTCCTTTTTTCACATGTATAAGACATGCATGTCAAAGGGATTCTTTCCTTGGCAAACCTTGGAACCTTAGTGTAAACCTAAGCATTTCTACCTTGGAATAATATTTCTATTTAATTAGTACTACTCTTTATGATGATTACAAAATGTGGAATATGTAATAATGTGTTATAAACACTAACAGCATCAGCAGGATTTGGAATCTAAAAGTTTACACATTATATATATTCAATTAAGCATAATCAAATCTTGCCGGTTGCATTGTGCTATTTCTCTAAGGCCAGTTGTTTATATAAGCAGCATGGTTTTTACCAGGTTGTTTCAGCCACTGTTTTAACTTTTTGACAGCCTGCACTCCTGGCCTGTGGATGCCATGGTCCAACTTATGAAATTTATTCTGTCCTTTACAGTATATAAAGCCCAGATATTCAACAAATAGTACAATGCATACTTGTATTATATAACAATGATTGTATTTCTCCTTATTCCAAAGAGAATCAAGGCAGAGAAATCTTGCGTTTCTTTCTCCCTCCTTCCTGCTTTTTTGGGTTAGCATCAGATTTTTTTAGTGACTGCCACATACTTCCCTGCTATATTTCAAGGCCAACTCCGCATTCCTCTACAACCACATATGCTGTGTTCCTGATCATCTGTTACTTTCTTTTTCTTTTTCTGAGCTCTTGAAATAGAAGAAGCATACTATATAGACATCTCCGCCTACCCATATTCATTGATATTAGAAGCACTCCAAGAAAATAAAGCTGGGTATTTAGCTACATGGACATTTGGAAAACACAATTCACTTCAAGTGGGCCACACACTTCAGTCGCTTTATATTCTTCATCTTGTCCTTCTCCACCAATAATTTCTTCTCTGTTTTTTTAAGTTGGGAAAAAACTTTTATTGAAAATATTTAATACAATACAATAGCAGAGTTGGACGGGACCTTGGAGGTCTTCTAGTCCAACCTCCTGCCCAGGCAGGAAACCCTATACCATTTCAGACAAATGGCTATCCAACATCTTCTTAAAGACTTCCAGGGTTGGGGCATTCACAACTTCTGGAGGCAAGCTGTTCCACTGGTTAATTGTTCTAACTGTCAGGAAATTTCTCCTCAGTTCTAAGTTGCTTCTCTTCTTGATTAGTTTCCACTCATTGCTTCTTGTTCTGCCCTCAGGTGCTTTGGAAAATAGTTTGACTCCCTCTTCTTTGTGGCAGCCTCTGAGATATCGGAACACTGCTATCATGTCTCCCCTAGTCCTTCTTTTCATTAAACTAGACATACCCAGTTCCTGCAACCGTTCCTCATATGTTTTAGCCTCCAGTCTCCTATTCATCTTTGTTGCTCTTCTCTGCACTCTTTCTAGAGTCTCCACATCTTTTCTACATCGTGGCGACCAAAACTGAATGCAGTATTCCAAGTGTGGCCTTACCAAGGCATTATAAAGTAGTATTAACACTTCACGTGATGTTGATTCTATCCCTCTGTTTATGCAGCCTAGAACTGTGTTGGCTTTTTTGGCAACTGCTGCACACTTTGAGATGATAGGTAGATGATGATAGATATATGACAGACAGACAGACAGATAGACAGATACTGCAAATAGATAGATGAATGATAGCTATTGTATTATCTAGTGATTGCCTTGTTTAATGATTGTTTACACTTATAACAGTGATGAACAAATAACCAATCTTCATATTTAATATCTTTGCAGATCTTAAAGCAAATAAAATATCCAAAGGTTAGTTGCAGTCTTATTTTGTGATCACTTTGCTTAACAACACAGTTGTTAAGAAATCTATCTAATGCAGTTGCCAAACAAAGGCTATGTATGTATGTACAGTACATTTTATATTGCATGCAGTTGATGCCAACATCTTGTTACAGTTACTGATAAACCAATAAATAACAGCAGTATTTAGAATAAAATATTTGATGGAAAATAAAATAACAAAATAACAATTAAAAGCATTAAAAATAAGATACACGGCAGCAAAAAATCAAGATATATTCCAACTCCAAGTAACAAAAACAATTTCAATGCCCTCAGCAATCTCAGTCCAATAGCTGGTCACCACAAGGGAAAAGCTTAAGTAAAAAATATGTCCTGAAAACATATCTTTAAAACGTTAGTGAATAAATTGAACAATTTAGTTAAGAGAAAGAAGTCCCAAAGTATAGATATTGTCACCAAAAAGGCCCAGATATGTTTTTTTTCCAGCGGTGTAAGTACAAAGCTTTCAGGATTGGCATTAAATCCTATCAAGAGACCTTGAGGCTCATTTTCATTGGTGGATAAAGACCATTTTAAAGACTATGTAATATACCAGTGTTGGCTTTTGGGCACAGAGTGCCGAAACTGGAGTGCGGGCGCAGGAGGAGCACCAGAAACCGGGAGAGCAGATTGCTGGTACGCATGCATGGGAGCATTGGAAATGGAAGAACAGTTTCCCAGCACATGCATCCATGTTAAAATTTTCAGGATAGCTGTCATGATGTCATTGTGCCTCCACCCCTTTTGTATAAAACAGTGGTGGCGAACGTATGGCACACGTGCCAGAAGTGGCATACAGAGCCATTTCTCCAGGCATGCCAGCCATTGCCTGTTGCTTTTATTTTGTTTTCTGGTACACACATGCTGGTCTTTGTGTGCCCGGGAGCGCTGGAACCCAGAAGAGCAGCTTCCTGGCATGCATCCGATCATCGGGAAGCTAAGCTTCCTGTTTCTGGTGTGTGCAGGTGTGCAGGTCACCTGGTTTTGGTGTGCATGTGCACGCAAGGACCAGCTGGCTGGCACGCATGCACATGCCAGAAACCAGAAGCTCAGTTTTCCAGCAATCGCATGCATGCCAGGAAGCTGCTCTTCTGGGTTCTGGCACTCCCATGTACCCGAAGATCAGCTAGCCTGCGTGCATGTGCATGCTGGAACTCAGACACACAAAAGGTGACAGCTAGCACATGCATGCTCACCAGCCAGCTGGTCTTTGGCATGTGTGCCGGAAGTGGCATGCAGATCCATCTCACTGGTTATGCTAGCTGTCGCCTGTTGCTCTTCTGAGTTCCGGCATGAACATGCATGGAGGCTACCTGATCTTCAGGTACATGGGAGTGCCAGAACCCAGAAGAGCAGCTCCCTGGCACGTATGAAATTGCCGAAAAGCTGAGCTTCTGGTTTCTGGCACGTGCAGAGTGACGGCTCTGCATACCACTTCCGGCGCACGTGCCAAAGATTCACCACCACTGTATATACAAAAGGGGTGGAGGCAGAATGACATCATGACAGCTATTTTGCAAATTTTAATATACTCACATACACATAACAAAAGAAGTTTCTCCTTTTGACAAATGAACCAGGTCCATTTGACATATCCGATTCATGATGATTTTTTTAAAATATCAAACTGCAAACTTTATCTAGCTGGAAATAATGGTTGCAGCAATCTAATATTTTGAAGGGCACCATATTTAGAAAGGTATATATGCATGACTAAACTAAATTTAATAAAGGCATATTTACTTTCACCGTAATATATTATATTGTATTTCTTACTTTATAAAAACCTGTTTTCATATAGATATTAATATATCTGTCTACCAAATGCTGACTCTACTCAGATGACCTAGGTTGGCTAACATGGTTTTACATTTTTTGCTTTTTTCCCCTTCATTCCATTTTGATTGTTCTCTGTTTTTATCTCCAATGTATGTGATGATGAGAGCATAAGTACAATTGACCTCTAGACTCAGTGATGTGGAAAGCTATATTTAATCAAATGTTGTTGCCCCCATATTCATTCCGCAGACCAAATGTAAATGTCTTCATGTACCCAAACATGAAATTTGTTAGTTTGTTCCTCTGAGCATAGTCTTGTTTAGACATTTATTTGAAGTGGAATGATTTAAATATTCATTTAATAGGAATTTTTGAGGACTTCATGATTTACAAATCCCAGTGCAAACTGGTCTGATCAGTTTCTTTCTGAGTAATGTAGTCCAGAGGGAAAATAATGTATTTAAATGTGTGATGAAACATTAATTTCAGGAATTACAAATTAATTAGCAATGGACAGAAAGACCTACAAGTGAGAATATGCAAAAGGTACATGGATGGAAATTGATTGATTTATTCATTTTTAAGTTTTAATTTATATGTGTTTGTGTATATGTATAAACCCAACAGTATCCACTAGCTAACCTTGTTGCGACTTTTCTATTAAGTAGTCTCACTGCGATAAGATGGGTTTTTGTTGATTTGCTTGTTTTTTTGATAGCAAACAAGGCAACATCATCAGTGCTAGAAGGAAGTGTGGTTTGCGTTCATTTTATATACTAGTCGTTTGCCCAATTATTGTCAGTGGGAGTGTTCTCAGTGGCTCCTTGATAGGGCAGTTGTTTATTATTAGCTTTATCATCTGTGTTAGTGGTTCCTTGATTGGGATATTGTTTTCCTCTTCATTGTTGATCCAGTGTTAACCTTACTGTTTATCTCTGTTCATCCAGATGTTGATTGCTGCTGAAGAGATTTTTGTTTTTGTTAAGTTTGCCATGTGCCTGCTAATGCCTGATTTTTCTGAGGACTGAGGTTCTAGGAATTCTCTAGCATTTTTGGACTTGGTTTGATCTAGTATACTCAGTTTCCCAGGTGAAACTATGATTAAATTTGTGCATGTTTGTGAAATTAAGGAGTCTTCCTCACGTCTTCTCACAGCTAGTTGGTGTTCATGGATGCACTCTGCTAGTCTTCGGCCTGTTTGTCTACATAGTGACTATTACAGTCCTTAAACTGTGTGATTTTTTTTCTTTCTTTTTTCTTTTTTTGTTTAGAATAACAGAGTTGGAAGGACCTTGGAAGGTCTTCTAGTCCAACTTAGGCAGGAAAACCTGCACCACTTCAGACAAATAGTTATCCAACATCTTCTTAAAAACTTCCAGTGTTGGAAATCTACTTAGGAAATGTTGGAGGGCTTTAATTGTGCGTTATGGTGATGTCAAGAGGTTGTAATGGTTTGTTGGTGGTTTCTGACATTTCTTTTTAAAGGATAGCAGTGTTATCTTCACAGCTTATATTGGTTGTGCTATATTAGGTTGAGTAGTCAGTGACTTTTTTAATAAAGTTACATAACAATCCATTTTGGTGGAAGATATGGTAGAGATAATTTGTTTATTGTCCATGAAAGGGGATTCATAATCTGGGTTGTATATGTGAGTGTTATAGATTCTAGGCATTATATTATGGTCTCTGCTATAAGTTCTGAAACAGTAATCACATGAGTGTTTGTTTGAATTATTGATATGGAATGCCTGTGATTGACTGTATATGCATATACCAAGCTTGCCTCCATCTGATTAGACCTCCTTTAAAGCTTAGACATTTGGCCAGGGAGGTTGATTTTCCAT